>RYZW01000846.1:1762-20950 GCA_004367215.1 Colletotrichum trifolii | reverse complement strand
ATATTAAGATTATTTACTAATAAGAGTAAGCTAAGTCCTACTATACTTATATAGAGATTATAAGTTAGCTTATATTAGTAGTAGAGAATTTTTATATTAGTAGTATAAAGTCTCGTCTCGGGGGTAAGTAGGGCTTAGTGGGGATATTAAGGTTGTAGATATCGAGGTTATGATTTAAATAGAGTGCCTATAGTTAGTAGTAATTAAATATCTTGAGATATTCGAATCGTATATAGCTATGAGGGCGTGAGGGTATAAGGGTGTGAGGGTGTGAGGTTGTCGCAGAAGGAGTTATTAGTTATTTGTTGTCTGCGAAAAGGTTGATACGGGGCGGGTATACTAGCTGTTATAGTTGCGAGGGGTTCGGCCCCGGATTAACTAAGGGCTAGCTATAGTANTAAAATACTACATCAAGCGGGTTATTTATTTATTATAATCATAAACCTAGTTATATTTAGCTATCTCTAAACTACTTATAATTAATAATATAAAAGAAATCCTCTTTAATTTATCTTATTAGTTCTTTAATATACTACTTAAAAATAATATACTCAATTACTAGTAACTTTAATATAATTGTAAAACTATCTAATAGTTCTAACTTCAACTATTAGTATATTATATTATATTTTTATATACTTAGCTAAGATATCTAGTAATATATTAATCTAGATATTAAACCTATCCTTAATATTTTGGAAATACTTAAACTATTTAAATTTAATAAATAGCTTAGCTAAGAAAATACTACTCTAGAAAAAAATCGAAAATACTCTAATATATATTCCTTATATTTAAGGAGTTTTTAATTACTATATAGTAAATCCTAAATTTCAAATAATTTAAGAATTTAACTATAAAGAGAAAAAGAAATATTATAATATAATTTAGATATAAGTTGATACTATAATTAATAATAGCTTTCTAATAGTTACTTCAATAGAACTTCTTAATAAGAATAATATATCCCTTTAATCTCTCCTAAAAATTCTAAAATATTAATATACCTAGAATAATTTAATTATATAGTAATAAATTAGAGTTAAATATAAGAAAGTCCTCGAAAAAACTAATTTAAATATTTCTAATCTAATATAGTATAACAAGTAATATATTATTAATTTCTAAGTAATTATATATAATATCCTAGAGATTTAGGGAACTTTTATAATTAAAAAATGACTTTAAATATTTACTTAATATATTTTACCTAGTTAAACTATAATTTAGTATTAGAACATCCTTAAAAAAGAAACTCTAAACCTTAATATTAAAACTTTAGCTAAATATAGAGAAATCTTTATAGTTATATCTTATACTAATAAAAGTTTAATTAAACTTTTTAGTAAAATATTAGTTATATTAACTATTCTCGTAAGAAAAATTAGATATAACTTAAGCTTAAATAAAATACCTATATAGTTTCAAGAGTTACTTTTACTTTCTAGAGGACTATAGGTATATTAAATATACTATTACTAGCTTATATATTAGGTTCCTTAATATTCAGATATCTATTACTACTTAGAATAGTATTATTAATAAAGTAAATAACTCTAAACTCTATATTCTACAATAGAAGTTTACTAAGAAAAAAAAGTTAAATATTAAAAAGTTCACTAGTAAAACTAAGGAGTTTTTAGATACTTTAAAAGCTAAATTAGTTTTTTCAAATAGTAAGTCTAGTAGTAGTAACTACTTTTCTAACCTAATATATATTAGTATTAAACTTACTCTCCTTCACAAATTATGAAAAGAAATTTTTAGGGTTTTTTTTAACTACTCGAGGACTTTATATACTTTTAAGAAGTATAATCTTTAATAGCTATAAAGTAATTTATATTACTAATTTAATAGATACTTTTAAGAAAAGATTGTTTTAACCTAGTAAAAGAATAGATTTACTTTAATATAGTTTAACTAATTTCCCTATAATTAGATAAAATAAAAGAAGTATTAAGAAAATTCTTAATAGTTTAAAGGGGAAAAATATACTTAATTTAATATTAGATATTATTACTTATATTAAAAACTTCTATACTAATATTATGTTAGAAATACTATTTCTTAATAAAACTAAGATGTAATATATAAAACTAGACTATACTCTTAAGTTTAACCTAATTAAGTATTCTAGTATTATGAAATAGTTACTTAGAAAGTATAACCTCGTTTTCCTTAAATATAAACCTATTTTAGACTATTTTATAGTCTATTTAAATACTTCTAATATTATCTCAGAATTACTAAGTATTCTATACTCTTAATAATATTTTAAAATAACTCTCCTAAAACTAAAGTCTTATAATACTTATATATAATACTTTTAAGTAAAGTATCTAAAATAAACTTTTCCTAAGTATTGAATTTTTAATATTTAAAGGGTAAGAATTATAGGACTAAGGTAATTAGACTACTTCTATTATATAATAACCTATTCTTAATAAATTATCTCTAGATAAACTTTAGAGTTATAATTAATTTAGCTATTTTATTATATTACCTAAGATCTATTTAATTTCCCTAAAATATACATAAGTAACTCCTAGACTTTTATTATTAAAGATGAATTTTTAAGTTTTCTTTTTTTATTTATACTATTTAATAAAACCTATAATTTAATCTTTCAAATATGATTAATATTTAAAAGATAAGTAAAGAAATAAAAAAGCTTTTCAATTTATAAAGTTTAATAAAATATTAAGAGAATAGTAATAGTAATTAATAGAAAAACTAATTACTAGAGATAAATAATAAAATAAAAGATTAATCTTAAGCTATTTCCCTCTTATACTAAAGAACTAGTTAGAACAAATAAGTATACTAGAAATATACTAATTACCTGAAATATAAAAATATAAGAAACTATAGAATTACTACTTAAACTATAAATAGAATTAATTTAAATAATAATTATACTATATAATATATCTCTAAATATTCAAAATAACTAGAAATTACTATATAAAGTTAAAGAAATCTAGTATAAGTAGTATTTTCATTAGTAAATACTAGAATATACTTTAAGCTTTTATTAAAACTTATAACTTTACTAAAAATAGATTTATACTTATAATTATTAAATATACCTACTTAAGAAATACTATAAATAGAATATTTTGAACAAATTATTCAAAATTAAACTAAAACAATATATTAGATATCTAGTAAACTATATTCTAAATACCTATAATTTATATAGGATCTACATCTCTACTTTTCAAAAACTATTATTACTTAAAATATTAAATTTAAAAGATAAGATTTTATTTAAAATAGAACTTATATAAAATACTTATAAAAAGTTATAAAGTTCCTAGTTAATTTAATTACTAAAAAAGAAAAAAACCTTATTCTTAAAATACTTAGAGAGTTTAGAATAGTAAGAATACCTAATAAAGAGACTTTTCTTCTACTAGTAATTTTATTAGTATTAGAAATAGCCTAAAATATTAAGTTAAGCCTAGAATTAATCTCTAAGATTAATAAGAGAAGTTTAATTATACCTATACTACTACTTAAACTAATAAAACTAGTCTAGGTTTCTAATTAATATTAACTAGATATAATAACCCTAAATAAAAATTAGAGTTTAGGAAATATACTAATAACTAGAGAACTAGATAGTATATTTAAGGTTATATTAAAGGTCTTTAATTATTTAAGTTATATGTTTCTCGGGGACCCTGTAAAGGAAGCTATACCCAGTAGTTAGCTCTTGCCTTATATGCTCTATAGATAATACTAGGGCTAAGGAACTATTTAAACAGAAGAAACCTTAAATAGCAATAACACGGTTAGTTAAGATGATAGGTGATAAATGCGGAAGGTACGTAATATAGTATAGGCTTATATTTGTTGTAGTTACTTATTATAGGATCGTAGTTACGTAATACTAATACTAGCTAGCTAGTAGTACTTGCCGCTAGCTATTACTGTTAATAGTTACCAGCTATTAATATTAATAGCTATTAGTAAAAGCTAATAGCTAGTAGTAGTTACTATAATTAGTTTATATAATTAGAAAGCATATATATACTTACCGGTCGCACTTACCCGCTATAGGATTCAAACCTACTACTCTTACTATAAATAGTAAGAGCTAGCTAGACGTTAAACTACTATATTAAGCGGGTCTAGATAGTATATTTAAAATTAAAGATCTAGTTAATTAAGAAAAGATATTTATATTAACTAAGAATAGAAGTAACTACTTTAGGACCCCTACTTAGCTNATATAGATAGTTTTCTAGAATAATATAAAACGAGGATTTATATATATAGGGATATATAGCTAATTAATCTATTATAAACTATATATATAGTAATTTTAGCTACTTAAATATTTCGGGTAACTATAGTAATTATAGTATAATTTAACCTTGAAATCTACTAGTTTAATATTATTAATATATTTCTTAATATAATAAGGGATTCTAATAGACCTCTAATAACTATTAAACTACTAGATAAATTTAAAGTAATAAGGTATTATACTAAACTCAAGTATACTTTTTATAGATTTCAAAATATACTTATTTTTTAATATAAAACCTTTTATACTACTTTTAAGTTATTAGGATTTAAGTTATACTTAGAAAAGTTTTATCTATTCAAAAATAAGATTTCAACTATCTTTCTCCTATTCTATATAAATAATATTCTTCTTATATATTATAAGTTAACTAAAAAAAACTCTCGAAATTATTAAACATATTAAAAATACTTATAAATTCAAGGAATAAGGTCTTATTAAATATTTCCTAAGAGTTTAAATAGTTTAAAATTATAAATATTATAAGATTTACTTAATTTATAATATATATATTACTAAGATTACTAAGTATTTTAATCTTAACTATAATTTAACTCTAATAATACTACTTCTAATAATAACTTTTATAATAAATCCTAGTAAAACTATACTAAAAGAGATTTATAAATACTAGATAAAAATTAGTTTAATTCTTTATACCTCTATTATAATATAACTAGATATCTTATTCGTATACTTTTTATTTTTAAAATACTTTATAAATCTTTTTTAAATATATATAGATACTATAAACTATATAATTTAATACTTCTATAAGATAAAATTCCTAGTAGTATAGTGTAGAAGTTTAGGGGGTATTAATAAGATATTTTAAATATTTTTAATTATTAGAGATACTTTATTCGTAGATTATAAAGAAACTTAAAGATTGAATTATAGCTATATTATTTCTCTATTTAGAAGACTAATCTAATAGAAAGCTATTTAATAGAGTACTATAACTATATTAATAATTAAAGTAAAACTTCTTAGCCTAGAATATACTTTAAAAGAAGCTATAGTACTAAAGAGATTATTTCGAGATATCGAGCTTAACTTAAGAAATATTTAGAGAATCTATTATAATAACTACTAGATAATTAAACTAGTAATCTTAGATAGTAAATACTTATCTACTAAATTTTAATATATAAATATTTAATAGATATAGTTTTACTAGGAATATTTAAAAAATAGTTTTAAAATAGTCTATATACCTATAGATATAATACCAGTAGATAGACTTATAAAAAATCTAACTTAAGTAAAGTTTAAATAATTTAAAGTATTTCTTAATTTTATAGATCTATAAATAATACTTTTAAAACTAGTTGAAATAATAGAAAAAACTATTTAAAACTATTTCCCTATTTATTTAAATAATATAAATAAGTAACCTAAATTAATCTTTATTTTTAATAGAACATTTTTATAGTATTAACATAGAAAGTAAAAGTATATTAGAACTCTTTTAATTATTTAAGGGAAATAAAACCCTTAAAATAAACCTTTATCTAGTTTAGTCCTAAAAACTTAAATTCTAAGCTTTAAATTAATAGGTGAGATATAGTAATAAGTATATAGAAATTAATACTATAATTCCTAAGAAGAAAAGGAACCTAAGCTTAAACTAAAGGTAGCTATCTAAAACTAGAAGTATAACTATATCTATAATTTCTAACTATTCTAGGAACTAGTTAAGGAACTTTAAACGTATTATAAGCTAGCTAAAATATAAAAAGTTAACTAATTAGAAAATTTGTCTCTATTACTAAAAAACTAGAGATATAGTTACTTCAAACTAGTTAAAGTAGTAGTATAGGCTAAGGAGCTTAAGATAGTTAGGGGAGTAATATAAACTAGAAAACTTAAACTAATTAAAGTATTTAAACTAGAGAAAATTATTTAGTAATAAGTATTCTAGTAGCGGATTCTAGCCTATTTCTATTCTTAATAAAATTAACTTTGAAGTCTTTCTATTATATTAATTATACTTTAAAATAAGTAAGTTTCTTCGTAATATTAATCTTCTTATTCTTTAACTAAAAATAATTAGACTTAAATGAAAAATCTTAAGTTGAAATACTTATTTTATTAATATGAGGGATCTTAAAAACTTCTAAATAACTTTTAAATACCTTATAAATATAATTTAAAACTAAGATATAGGTATTTTTTAGTTTATCTTTATATTAATAATATTCATTAGAAACTAAATCTTACCTATTAATACTAATAATATAAAGGTAAAAGCTACGTAAGAGGATAAAACTAGAGTAATACTTTATATAAGAGATAGTTTGTACTAGCTATGAATCTCTAAAAACTTTTATTTAGAGTAAATATTCTTCATAATTCTTTACTAATTTACTTTTTTAAAAAAATAGATTTTATAGGGGTTCTCTTTAAGGTAGTAGCTTTAGGGCTAAGTTTAGTAAGTTATTATTTAGTAGCTTCTAGTTAATATTTAAAATTATTAATCTTTAATAAAGTTTTTTAGTTTCTAATCCGAGAAAATTTACGTGTTATGTTAGTAGTTATTTTTATATATTGCTTAGATAACTTAGCTACTTCTATAGTATTTTTATTATTATCTTCTATTTCATTATTATTACTAATAAGTTCAGGTACCTCCTATTCTTCTTAGGGGTCTCTAGTTAAATTATCTTCCTTATTATTAGAAAGGGGCTTTAGAGTAATAGTTTTCCTCAAATAACTATAAGGATATTTTAAACTAATACTAGTAGTAGGATCTTTAAATAGGATAATACTCTTCTTAGTAATACTATTTAACTTTAATATCTTAATATATTTAAAGATTAGTAATAAGTACTTAGGTAAATTAGGAAGGTTTTCGAAATATAACTAAATAAATAATCTTAGTTAAATTAACTAACTTTTATATTGATTTAAGAAATTCAAAATACTAATAAGGTATTACTTATTAATAGAATTAACTTAAGCTTAAATCTTAGAAATCAAATACTCTTAGATAAAATTACTAAAGAGAATAAATATTTAAATAGAAAGACAAATATAAGGAAAGAAATAATAATTAAATATCTTAAATAAGAAGTTATTAGATAAGAACTATTAAATAAAAAAAACCTCTTAAAAGGAATATAAAAAATATTTCAGGTTTATAACTTATTATCCTTATTAGGTAGATAAAAGAAGAAAATACCTAAAATAACTTTAAACTATAAATCTCAATTTCCTTTTAAACTAGGATTAAAGAATAATTACTCTAAATTAAAAATATAGCTAGTAAATATAAATACTAGATAATTAATAGAGTAAAATATTAAGTATTTTAGAAAGTTGCTGGTAATATTATATTATTCAGGAATAAATATAATAGTATTATACTTAATAGTTTCGAGGGGTTTTTCCTATAATTAGAATATTAATAATAACTAATATATATTATTATACTTTAAGCTAATATATAGATACTATATTACTAGAAATATACCACTTATAAATAAGAAAGTAACTATTAAAAATATTAATAAAAAGGAGAAAAAAGAAATCTAGTAAATTAAAAATCGATAAATAATTTATTTATAATATATACAAAAATCGGATTACTAGTAATTTTAGAAAAAGCCAACTAATTACTCTTACTAATATTTAATAGAAATAGTTAAATATATAATAGATTATAATAACTTTATCAATTTCTTTTATTCAAGTACTAGAAGATCTATTTTAGGAACTATTTACCCTAATTTATTTATTTAGTATATTAGTTAAATAATATAAGAATATCTCTAGTAGCTCTATTACTAAGGAAATATATAAGAATATATATAATACTAAAGCTACGATACGACTCTACTAGTTACTATTTAACTCTAGTAGTTTATATAAGATATTTACTATTCTATTTAAACATATTTAGACACTTCACTCTAGTTAGAAGAAAACATACCTTTCAACAACCTACTTTCAAACCATATACTATATTATTTATTTATCACAAATAGAATATAGAATTAATAATAAACTTAGCTATAACTCTAAATAGAATAATAAGCTTAGCTATGACTCTAATATCCCCCTATAAAATATATAAAAAATATTATTTCTTAATAGTTTAGAAAAGTTAAAAATAATAAAAACTCTAAGAACTATATAGGAAAAAACTAGAGAAATATTTAATTAGAAAAACCTAAAACTTTCGAAGAAATTTAAAAGAAAAGATTAAAATAGAATAATTAGAGAAAAATCTAAGAAACCTAAAGCTTTTAAAGAAGTTTGAAGGAAAAGATTATTCTTTAGAAAATAGTTAATTTAACTTATTTCTTTTATAAGAGGGAAGAATATTCTGAAAATTATTCTTTAAAATCCTCTAAATAATATAATTAAATTTGAATCGCCTTAAAAGCTTAGTTAAAAAATCAGTAATATTATTATTCGTACTTATATAATAGAGATTAATCTTCTTGTTACAAATAAAGTCTCGTATAAAATAATAATAAGTATTAATATATTTAGCTTTTTATAGAATTTAGCGTTTTTAGTAAGCTTTTTAGCTAATTAATTATCTATAAAGATAATAGGTTTATTTAAAGCCATAAGTCCTAAAGTAGTATTAATAAACCTATAATTATTATATAAAGAAATAGCTTCTTTAGTAACTTCTACTAGAGCTATATATTTAGTTTTATAAGTAGATAAAGTTACTACTTTTTACTTTATAGAACTATAATTTATAATATTATAAAAATCTAAGTAAAATATATAAGCTAAAATAGACTTTCTATTATTTAAGTCTCTTACTTAATTAGAGTCTATAAACTTATGTAAATTAAAGATATTAATATTACTATAGTTATAAATTAACTTATAGTTAGGGTTCTTTTTTAAGTAACTCTATATTTTATTAAGGGTAATAAAATATTCTTTAGAAGGATTAGAAGAAAATCTAGATATAGTTGTAATAGTTAAAGTTATATCTAGCTTAGTTTTTAAGGCTAAATATCATAGAGCTCTAATTTCCTTTTGAAAATCTAATATTTCTTCTTTTAAAATATTACTTTTAATCTTAATAAATTTAGATTTATTATCTATAGAAGTATTAAATCTATAAATATCTTTTTTTTAAACTTAATAAGAATTTTATTAGTATATTTAAACTGATCTATTTCTAATACTTGATTTTTCTGGTTAATGACTAAGTTATTACCTAAAAAGGTAGTTAGTTCTCCTAGATCTTGAATTTCTATATCTTTTTAAAAGTTATTATAAATATACTTTAAAGTTACAGAATTATTAGCTCTTACTAGTATATTATTAATATAATAGGTTAAAATAGCTAAGTATTTTTTTCTTTTAAGAGTAATATTAAAAATAAAAGTTCTTTTATTATAAGGAGAAACTTTAAAACTAATTCTATATAGAATTAATTTAAGGTATTAATACTATAACTTAGGCCCTTGTTTTAACTTATAAAAAGCGTTGTCAAGTAAATAAATAAAAAGCTGATTTTTATAGTTTTTATTAATAACTAAACTCTTTAAATCTTTATTATCGATATAACTAATAGGTAACCTTATATAGATTTTTTTATGAACTTTAGTATAAATAAAAGCTATAGTAATATCATACTGAATTAAAGTCTAGTTATAGTAAATAGATATAATAAGTAAATATCTATAACCTTTAGGTTTATAGATTATATTAAAAGTTTCTAAGTAATTAATACTAAAATACTAGTTAAAACCTTAAATAACTTATTTTACTTTATATATAGGATTTTCAGGATCCTGATTATTAGGCTTAATTTTATAGACCTATCTACCCCCTAGTATATTAATATTATTCTACTTAATAGAAGAAATACTAAGTATTAGTATAATAGTTTATATTTCTATAGATTTAATAGATTTAATTTCTTTATTTATAGTTTAAATCTAGTTCTTACTATCCTAAGAACTTATAATATTAAGAAAAATAGTTAGTTCTAAAAAAGTATTAATAGATAGAATATAATAAATAGTATGAAATTCTCTATTCTTATTTATAAATAAGTTATTATTATAGTTATATTAGTTAAAGTTAGTATAAAGGATTAAAGAAAGATAATTTTGAATTATAGAGGAGTATATTCTCTTTAAATAAATACCCTTTATAGTTTTGTCTTAATTTATAACTTATAGAAAGAATCTCTATAGAAATAGTAGACTTTTCAAAGTTTCTATTACTTTCTATAAAATTATTAGGATAAATTATAGAATAACTATTTAGTTCCTTAATAGAATAAAGAGCTAAATTATTACTATTTATAACTTTATTAGGAAAAAGAAGTAAATTAGTATCTTTAGTAAGGATTCTATTAGACCTAACTTTAAGTAGATTTAAAAAAGATTCAGAATTAAGTCAGTTAGGCTTATTCTTTATACTAAGTTAACTAGGCTTAGTAATTACTAAAGGAATAGTATTATTGAAAATAGTTAAATCTTTTTTAAGTTAAGAATTAAACTAGTTCTCTAAGATTATAATACTTCTAGATTATATAATATTTCGAGATTAAAACTCCTAAACTAAATAAGTATTAAAACTATAGGTAACTATAATACTTTTCTTTAATTTAAAGTCTAATTTCTTAGAATATCTATACTTCATCTTATAATAATAGGGCTTTCCCTATACTTTTATATTAGAAATAAAAGCTTTTCTTTTATTCTTTAACTTATAGGGAATTTTAAACTTAATAGAAGAATATAGTATTCTATTATTTAAATATATAAAAGCTTAAATAGTTAAACCGTAAAAAAGAAATAGAAGGTTAGAGTTATAGAGAAGGGTTTTAGCTTTATTAATAATAGTTCTAATAGCTTTTTTAATTAACCTATTTAGTTTATAAGTATAAAGTAGTTTTATATTATAAATAATACTATGATTTAAATAAATGATTTTTATTCTTTTATTAGAGAATTCAGTACTACTATTAGTATTAACTTCTTTGATTCTCTTATTATTGTTATTATTATTAGTTATATTAATAAACTCTTCAAAGGCTAAAGTAATATTTTTAGAGTTTTAAGTTCTTAATAACTTTTCCTAGATAGATCTACTATATTTATCTATAAATAAGATAAAGTATTTATAGTAATTATAAGTTCCTGGAGTAATAGGTCTATATAAGTCTAAACTGATATAATTAAGATATTTAAACTTCTTAAAAATATTTGAATTTTTATTAACTTTATTAGTAAACTTACTTTTTAGGTAGGTTTTACAAATAAGTAGTTTATTACTTTTACTATATTAATAACTAATATTATTAATAGTATTCTTAATTAATTTAATAACATTACTAGTATATCCTATATAGTTATACTAGGGTTTTAAGCTAATAATACTCTTATTAATATTTAAAGAAACTAAGTTCTTATTACTATTAATAAGAATACGGAATTTATATAAGCTATTAACTTTAGTTCTAATAAGTAATAACTTGTCTCTTTTAATATTAAAAGGTAGAGGTTTATTATTAAAGAAAATAGATAAGATTCTAATAGAGTTAAGTTTAGATTAACTAAATAAATTAATACCTAATTATAATATATAATAGATATTACTTAAAAGATATTCAACTTTATTAAGAGTAATTTTTAAATTACTTTTTAGAGTTAAAATAATCTTTTTAGTATTTCTCAATTTAATAGGTTTCGAAACTCTTGTTTTATTAGATAAAGGAGTATGACTTTTAACTATATAAGTAATGGCCCTAGTATTAATATAAAAAGAAATTATTTCAGTCTTATTTTTATTATTAAAACTCCTAGTTTCTCAAATCCTTTTAGAGATCAAAAAACTTAAAGTAATATTAATTTAAAGGTTTTTCTTTAAAAGAGGTTAGATTATAGTTATATTTTTAAACTTAATACTATCTTTTCTATCTTCTTCTTCTTCTTTAATCAAAAAATTAAGTTATACTAAATTCTTAGAGATCTTTTTAGCAACTAGAATATCTAAAAAAGTAATATTAACTTTTTCTAAGGAAATCTTATCTTTTTTCTTTTTCTTTATAAAAAAAGTCCTTTTTAGATTTAATTTAATTATGAGACCTTTTAAAATAAAGACTAAAGTAGTTTTCCTTAGTATAGTAAGTCTTCCTATAATAATTATAGAAACTACCTTTCTGTTTCTTCTAGGTTTTTTTCTTAGTTTTTAGTTAAAGTTAAAGTTTAGAAACCTTAGTTAGGTTTTAGAACTTTTTCTTCAAAATAAAGTTAAGTAAAAAAATATTACTCTTTCTTCTAAACTTATCTAAAAAATCAAAGAATAGAGAATCTAATTTATAAAAATCTTTATTAATTCTAAAATTCTTGATTACTAAAATAATAAAACGTTTATAATTTTTATCTAGACTATTCAGGATATAATCTATAAGTATTTAATTAAGTAATTTAATTTTATTAAAAGATAAGTTATTAATAATCTCTTTAATCTTATTTAGAAACCTTTCTATAAATTTAAAGCTATTAAGAGTTATATTAAAAAGTTCTTTATAAGTAAGAAACTTATGTAAAAAACTAGTTAGTTTATAGAGTTTTTTTAAAATAATTAAATACTATATAAATATCTATATTATTCCTAATAACTCTTAAAAGACTATTTTTATAGTTTAGAATAATATAGCTTAGAGCTTGTTTATATCTATTAGTATTATCAATAGAAATAGGTTTATTCAAGTTAAAGTAAATATCTTTACTAATAAGTAAAACCTTTATATGAATAACCTAAATACTATAATTCTAAATGCCTTTTAATTTAAGGATAAAGATTACTTTAGAGTTACCTATTGTCTTTAAAAATAATTTAAAAAAGTAAAGTAGTTATTTAAGAAAGAATTAATCTAGATTCTATAAATAGAATTAAGATATTTAAGAATTAATTCTAGTAAACAAATTATTAATTAATAGATTAATAGAAGTAATAGCTTAATAGTTAAATCGTAGGATCTATACTATAAAATTAGTATTAAAACCTTATAAGAGATATCTTTCTATAATCTTTTAGTAATTATAATTCTAATTTATAAAAGTCTAGATTAACCTAGAAAGATTCCTAGTTTATAAGGTTACTAGGAGATAACTTCTAAATTTCTAGTTTATAAAGGTTTTAAGAGATAATTTAGAGAGGATTCCTAGTTTATAAAGTCTCTAAGAGATAACTTATAGAACTAGTTTATAAAAGTCTTAGAAGATTTCTAGATATAGATAAGATTTTTAGTTTTTACTATTTAACTATTTCTTTTATTAGCTTAGTAGTAAACTTATTACCCTAACTAGTATAATTCCTTTATAGTCTTTTAATCTAGTTAGTTATATAGTAATTATAAGAAGATAGAAAGTTTTGAGAATTTTAAAGATATTTCTTAAAAGAAATTATTTAAAAGAGAGAAAGGTTTTCGAAAAAGGTTTTAGAAAAGATTAAAGGATAAATAAGTTTTAGGTTAAATACTAAAAGTTAGTTAAATAGAAATAAATAAGAATTAGGTCTATAACTTATTAAACTAATATTTAAGTACTAGTAAAAGTCTTAGGGAATAATATAACTATTGATTATAGAAGAATAAGGAGTTTAAAGTAGTATCTAAATATAGTATTAGTATTAGTAGAAATAGTAATAATAATAAGAAGTTTAGATTCTATAGAAATAGGGAACTTTACTATTTGTATAACTAAAATAGAGTTTATCTTTAGAAAAGTTAACTTTATATTATATGGAATATTCAAAGCTCCGAGATTTATAAGATACTAAAACCTTAAATATGAAATATTCTGTTGAACTAATACCAAGTACTAGTAAAGGTTTCAGGGAATAATATAACTATTAACTATAGAAGAACAAGGAGTTTAAAATAGTATCTAAAAATAGTACTAGTATTAGTAGAAATAGTAATAATAATAAGAAGTTTAGATTTTATAGAAATAGGAAACTTTACTATTTATATAACTAAAATAGAATTTATCTTTAGAAAAGTTAATTTTATATTATATAGAATATTTAANAATACTATTATTAAGTAAAATTTATAGTTAAATCTATATATAGGGTAAAGAGTTTAGATACTATTCTAGGTATAGAGTAAAAGTAACTAAATAAAGTTTAACTAATTTAGAGTATAATTAATATAGGTTATAAAACCTAAACTCTATAAACTAGTTTTCTAGAATATATAGAAAATATAGGGTTATAAGAGTACTAGAGATTACTTAAGCCTTTTAATACCTTTTATATAGAGAGATAGAATATAGAGTTAATATAGATTTTAGCTATAACTCTAAATAGAGTAATAAGCTTAGCTATAATTCTAATATCCCCCTATAAAGTATATAAAAGATATTATCTTTTAATAGTTTAGAAAAGTTAAAAATAATAAAAATTCTAGAAACTATATAGGAAAAAACTAGAGAAATTATGATATAATTAGAAAAACCTAGAATTTTCGAAGGTGTTTGTTGTATGTAATTAGGGGGCAAAATCTAATGTATATTATGTGTAACTAAACGTAGCTAAGCGTTTTATGCGAGGTTCTATTTCGAGTAGTTTGGATAGGGTAAAGCCTAGTAGAGACGGTACTACGGCTAAGGTTCTTCTAGCGAAAACTCCATTACTCGAGTATATTATTCCTAATATACTTCTCTAGCTTTAAAGGTTTTACCTATAAGCTAGCTTCTAAATAATATTATATTTTTCTAGCTTCGAGGGTTTTACTTATAAGCTAGTCTTTCAAATAATACTATTAATACTTTATTTATATCTTATAAGAAATACTCTAAATAACCCTATTACCCTTATTAAACCTCTACCCCTATAGTAGGAAGAGTAATACTATTTTTAGGTTATTAATATATTTCTTATTTACTAGGGAATACTTTAAGTATAAGGTTTCTAGTATTTCTAATATCTCGAAGTTCTTTTTCTTATTCTAATTTTGAATATCTTAACTAGTCTATTATATTAATTTAAGTAATAAAAGTATTAAACTAATAATTTTAGAGAAGTTTTATAAAGTTATTTACTATGAAATCTGCTATAAATATATATTTAATTGTAAAGTATTTTTACTAGGCTTCTTAATATAATTAATAGTTATAGATATCTATATGTTTTAACTTTATATATAATTAAACTATTTTAGTTATTATAAAATTTATTATTTACTAGTTATTATATTAGATTTAGATAGCTAGGTAAGGTTTATATATCTTATTTTTATTAAATATATTTGTTAAGAAATCTATTTAAAGTATAGTAATAAGGTAGTTAGTAAAATTAGTTTCTTAAGTAGTTTAAAATAGTATTAAAAACTTTATTTTAGTTATTAAAGTAGTAATAGTATTTTGTTTATTAGCTTACTGTACTCTTAGGTTTCTAAAGAGATATATAGTATATATTTAAGAGTTTTTTTAATTATTACTATTATCTATAAAACTAGTATTTATAATAATAATAAAGCTATTAAAGGGATTACTAGCTTTATAGTTAAATTTAAAATAGAGGTTTTTCGTTTTATTAAAGTATTATATTATTTATTTAGCTTTAATATAGTAGTTATCTAAAGGGCTTTAATTAAAGCGTGATAATGAGTTTACTATAGAAGTAATATCTAGTTTTATTATAATAGTAGTATAATTAATAAAACTAATATTTTGTTAGTAGTGCTTAATTTCTATATAAGAAGCTTAATTATATTATAGGAGGAGTTTATTAGGTTTTGGAGGGGTTTTAAATTATTTTATATATAATATATATCTTATAAGGTACCTAAGGAGTTTTTTAATATATACTACTTATAAGAGCTATAGTTATCGTATTATTTAATCTCGAATAACTTTAATACTAAGAAATTACTATAGGTTTTTATTTCTTTTAAAGTAATATTTCTTTTAGAAGTTTACTAATAATATAAGTATTTTAGATATGTTTTTTGTGGGGAAGGAGAGTATATAATTATTAATATAGAAGAAGAAGATAATATACTTTTTAAGCTAGTAATAAAGTTTTCTTATAATAGGTTTAAAACTAAAATACTTAAAGTTTACTTCTAAATAATATTATTAGAAAAGAGGGGATCTCTAAAAACTATATAATACTTTATTTAAGTAGTAGATTTTACTTTATATTTAATAACCTAGTAGTATTTCTATATAAATAATTTTGTCAAGTACTATATATATAAATATGTTAATTATATTATATTAGAATAGTTTAAGATTGAATTAGTTAGTAATTATTATAAAGGTTCTAAATAATATACTTACTAGAGTTACTATATAAGTTTTATAGTTATTTTATAGCTATTAATTTCTATAAATAATAAGGTAAGTTTTAATTTTTAGGAGGTATTTATACTTATTAAGCTTATAAGTATAAACTTAATAGTATTTTAAAATCTTTAAGTTTTTTATAAGAGTTTTACTAATTCTATTCTAGGAATAAGATTTGATATAATCCCTAAGATAAGTTTTTTTAGTTATTATTATAGTTTTAGTATATAAATAAATAAGTATTATTAAATGAGATATAAGTAATAATAATAGTTTCTATTATAGGATTCTTAGAATAGGAACTTTTATTCCCCTATATTTTAAGTATTTTCTAATATCTAATTTACCTTATAATTAAAGTTTATTATTAAAAGTTTTAATATCTATATCTTAGAATTCTCGAGAAAGTTAAATTTCTAAGACTTTTTCTAGTGAATTATTTATATAATTTTATAACTATAAATAAGAGTATTTTAAAGTATTTTAAAATAATTAAAAAGTACTAGTTAAAAATGTAGTTTTAAATAAAAACTTCTCTATTATAATATAGTATCTTATTTACCCTTTATACTCGATTTTCCTTAGTAATACCTAAACTCTTTATTCCTCTATTATTTTATTTATATAAATAAAATTATAGAAGAATATAGTAAATAATTCTAAAAGGGCTATTAATACGAATTTCGTAGTTTTAAATATTCTATAAAGTTTAGAAGTAGTTATTATATAGATATAAGATTTTAAATTACTTTAGTTATTTTCTATTACGTTAATTACTTTATCAGGTTTTTCACTTAAGTTTAAATAAGTAATTAAGTTGATTTTAAGTAACTCTACTATAGTTATTTACTTTTATAACTATTAAGTAATTTTATTAGAATTAAATTATTTGAAGTTATTTTATAGAGAAGCTAAATTTCTATTAAAGAAAAGTGTTTTATTAAAAGAAATATTATAAGTTATAATAATTTTATTTTAAAGTAAGTTCTATATTTAATACTAGTTAGTTAAAATATAACTAATTAAAAAACTAATAGAAATATACCCCTCGAGGTATACTAACTAGTTATATTTTAACTTTATATCTATAATTAAAATAAAATATTTATAATTATAAGTATAAAAATAAACTAAGTCTAGCTTTATAGTATTATCTTTTTAAGTAGTTTTATAAAGTTTCTAATATAGAATTCGCTAGTTTAAAAATTATATTAGTATTTAATTATAAAGAAATACTATAATTTATAGAGTTTTAGACTAGAAATCGTAAAATAGCTTACTACTATATTTTATAGTTCTCGTATAAGTTTTAATAATAGCTTCTAATATATTTAGTATCCCTATTTTAGCTTTAAGTATATAGAGTAAATAGTTTAAAATATATACTTCGAGAAATAAAGTCTAATTTTAACTTCTTATACCTAGGGACTTTATTATTATATTTAAAAACTTTAATATTAATACTATACTAGTATTTAAGGAGTACTATAAAACTTTTAAATACTTTTATGATTATAGTTCTAGTATAGTTAATAAGATAGAAGTTTTAAGAGTAATTAGTAGCTTAATCTATAAATATTGAAATAGAAGTATAATTATTATAGCTCTAGTAATAAGGGTAAAAGTTAAAAGTAATATACTCCTTAAAGGTAGTATATAAAGTATTTTTATATTCTATATAGCGAATCTTTAATTTAACTTTACCGATACTATATACTTTATATACCCCCTAAATAAACTAGTATCTATTATATTTTAAATAGCTATTAGTAATACGAATACTTCGTATAGTAGAGATAAAGTAATTTAGAAGCTTTCTACTAGGATACTTTAGGTATTAGTATTAGAGTTATTTATTATTTTTCAGGGGTTTTTAAATAGTATTTATAGTATAATACTAATATTAGTAATATCTAGGAGAAGGTTTATACTATACTACTTATATAGCTAAAATAGTTAATTTCTTATAAAATATATAATATTTGAGGATTTACTAGTTATATTAAATATTAATAGCTACAGTTTTAGAGTAATTACTCTTCTATAATTTAGATAGGTAATTTAGCTTAGTATTTTACTAGTAATTCTGTTTTTATAATTATTTTAAAAGAGATAAGGTTTATTACTAGAATAGTATAGAAAGTAATATTATAGAAGTATAACTCAACTTCTTTATTTTCTATAGTCTGAATAAAGATCTCGGTATCTTTATAGCTTTTAATTAGTATAGGCTTTATATTATATTAAATATAAATTCTTATAAGAATTCCTCGAAAAGTTATAAAGTATTTTATATCTTAGAAGATATAGATTAAAGTATTTAAATTAAGGATAAAAGAATTTTAGAGGGGGTATTATTAAGGTTTTCTTTTATAGTATATTTACTATACTATATTATAGTTAATTTAGCTAGAAAGCTAGTTTTATAATTATTATTATTTAAAATTCTAAATTTTTTTTAAAAGGTCTAAATCTGAGGCTAATAACTATTTAATTTCTTTTTTTATTAAAGTATTTAATACTTAGCTTTTATAGGTTAATTAAAAGTATATATAGTAATAATATACTAAAGAGTAGTTTAGG
>RYZW01000845.1:4265-23049 GCA_004367215.1 Colletotrichum trifolii | reverse complement strand
TTCTCTTAAATAATATTCTCTTAGCTAAGCTATTTATTAAATTTAAGTAATTTAAGTATTTTAAAATCATTGAAAATAGGTTTAATATCTAGGTTAATATATTACTAGATATCTTAGCTAATTATGTAGAAATGTAATATAATATACTAATAGTTAAAATTAGAGCTATTAGATAGTTTTACTATTATATCGAAATTACTAGTCGTTGAGTATATTATTTTTAAATAGTAGGTTAAAGAATTAATAAGATTGATTCAAAAGGGTTTCTTTTATATTTATTAATTATAAATAATCCCGCTTGACGTAGTAGTTTAACGTCTAGCTAGCTCTTACTATTTACAGCAAGAGTAGTAGGTTCGAATCCTGCAGCAAGTAACCGCGACTAGTAGCTATATACCTTCCAATTACGTAAACTAAATATAGTAACTACTACTAGTTATCGGCACTTGCTACTACTAGCTATTAATAGCTAGCAACTCTTAATAGTAACTAGTAATAAGTATTACTAACTAGTTAGTATTAGTATCACGTAACCTACTATAATCCTTAAAGAGTAACTATAATAAATAGGCCTATACTTTCCCTATTTATTACTTATTATATTAATTAACTATATTAACTATTTAAGGTTTCCTCTATTTAAATAGTTCCTTAATACTAGTAGTATCTATAGGGTAAATAAGGTAAGAGCTAATAACTAGGTGTAACTACTTTTAAAAAGTCCTGGAGAGGCATATGACTTTAAATAGATTAGAGACCTTTAATATAACCACTATTAATTATAAATAGTTTAGAGATAATTAAATATAACTAAGCTTATAATTATAATAAATAAATAATATAATATATAGTCTAAAAGTAGGTTATTGAAAAGTATATCTTCTTCTAACTAGAATAAAGTATCTGAATACGTTTAAATAGAATAGTAATATCTTATATAAGTTACCTGAATTATATAATGGCTAGTAGAGTCGCATAGCAGCCTTGGTACTATACGTATTCTCACACTAAACTAATACTAATTAATAGCTAACTTTTCTATTATTACTATACTATAAATTAGTAAAATTATTATACTAAAAAGTAATTATAAGAATTTATACCTAAAATCTATATAAAGTAAAGTATTATAAATATTATCTCAGATATTTTAGATTTTCTTTATTTTAGTCTTTACTAAAGGTTTCTAAATGATATATTAATTTCCGTATAAAGCTAATTATTAAAGTATTAATTATATATCTTAATATAATGTAGTTGAAAGTATTCTATAAGATAATATTAAAAGAGTTAATTATATATTTCTCTTTACCAAGAAATAAAGAATATTAAGTACATATAGTAACTCTTTTAGAATATTACTAGACTTCTATAATATCTAGAAATCTTAGTATTTTATACTTTTTATACTTTTTATACTTAAGAGATTTATGTAATATCTCAAAAACCTTTTTTTCAAAAGAACTTTTTACCTTTTCTCTCTTCCCTATTACAATATTAGAATTAAGCTTTAAGATAATAATAGTCTAAGTAATTCTGAAGAGTAATTATATAATTTCAGAAAAGTCTAAGTTATTTATAAATATAGATTTCTTTAGGAAGTTTTCAAAATTAACTATAATAGCTTTATAGAAATAAATTTTAGAACTATTGATATTTATATAGTATTTTAGAATTTCTATTATAATCATATAAAACTCTATAGTAATATATCTTTTAATCACTTTGAAATAGATTCTAAGATATAGTTTATAGTAATATAGTAGTTGTGATGAGTAAATAATATAGTATACGGTTTGAAAGTAAGTTATTAAAAGGTATATCTTATTTAAACTAGAATAAAACGCTTAAACATATATAAATAGGACGGTTGGGCTTTATATAAGCTAGTAAAGTCACATAATAGCTTTAGTACGATACATATTCTCATATACCCCCCTAGTAGTAGGGCTGCTAGAGATACTTTTATTCGTTTAGGTAATATGCTAAATAAATAAAATAGGGTAAAAAGTTTGCTAAAATAGGTTTTTGAGTATTTAAATAAAAGAAATTAATAAAGTTCTTAAAATTCGTTATATGTTTAACTATCTTTATTAGTACTGGTAAGGCTAATTAGTTAGCCTTTTTGAAAATTACTAGTTATCCGATTTCTTTATATACTACAAATATATTATTTATTAGTTTTCTTCTTATTAGTTTCTTTTCTTTTCCTTTATACTAATAGTTTCAATAGTCGCCTTTCTATATTTATAAGTAGTATATTTCATTAATATAGATTTTGTATATTAACTTTAAGTATAATAATATATATTAGTTATTACCAGCATTCTAACTATAAGATAAGCCTCTCGAGTCTATCGAGAAAGAAGCTAGTAAAGCCGATAATTTACTATTATTATCTATTCTTATATTATTAGCTAGGTTCCTAAATAGTTAAAAGATCCTATTCTAGTTACTTAAGATTTAGAACTATATTTTAGTTTACTCTAAGTTAGCTTAATAGGGGTTTTAAAATAAGTGTTTCTATATTTAGTTAAAATAAGTATGTTTTTCAGCTAACTAGATCTTTTACTTTAAATATATTATTTAGTTTTCTAGTTATTAGTATATTTCCTGAATTCCAATTTTCATTCAGGATTATTATATCTAGTTATAATTAATTAGAAACTTAGACTAGTTTTATTACTTTTAATATTGTTTTAAATATAATTAAATCTATATTATTAATCTTTAAGACTAATTCTAGGCTTAACTTAATATTTAAAACCTTTCATAGTACTAATAAGATAACTAGTAGAAGAGAAATCCTTTTATTAAATATTCTTACTATTCTAAGATTCCTTAGTATTTGAAGAATAAAATTTCCTTCTTTTTTAATAATTAATTTAATTAGTAGTTTTATAATTTCTTTAATAAGTATTTTATATAAGTTTTATTTTAAGTAAAATCTTATCTTATTAAATTCAACATTTCAGGTAATAATGATCTTTTAAAAAGTAGAGATCTAGATCCTATAAGAATTATAAGTATTTAGAATATAGCTTACTAGGTATCTAATATATCTTTTTAGCTGAACTTTAAATAATCTTTTTAAAATATTTTATTTATAGTATTCTTTCAATAAGTATATTTAATATCTATAAGTATAATTCTAACCTGCTTAAGATAGTAGTTTAACGTCTAGCTAGCTTTTACTATTTTATAATAAGAGGAGTAGGTTCGAATCCTACGGTAAGCTAGTATAACTAGTAGCTGTATACTTTCCGATTATATAAACTATATAGTAACTACTACTAGCTATTAGCTCTTACTACTTACTATCAGTAGCTAGTAATTATTAAGAGCTAGTAATAAAACTATTACTAGCTAGTATTAGTATTACGTACCTCTAATCCTATCATAAATAATTACGATAAATAAGTATATACTTTCCCTATTTATTACCTATTATACTAATTAACTATATCTTACTACTTAAGGTTTCTTCTATTTAAATAGTTCCTTAGAACTAGTAATATCTAGTAGGTATATAAAGTAAGAGCTAACTACTATATATAGTTTCTTTTATAGGGTTCCTGAGAAGTATATAGCTTTAAATAAATTAAAGACTTTTAATATAACTAATAAGTATAAATCTATTCCTAGTAAAGTTATAAATGTTAATAAAAGCTTAGAGTATATTCAAGTATTAACTAATAAAAGTATCATTTATACTACATATTTTAATTTTATATAGTAATCTCTAGTTATTTCGAATAATTAAAGATATATTATATAGCATAGTTATTATTTAAACTAATTCTATTTACAGTTTAAGTAAGAATCCTTTAATCTCTTATATTTGTATCCTTTAGGTAATGAGTTCCTTTCTAGAATATTTATTTACTTTAACTAGTTTTTTACTATAAGAAAAAGATAGTTAAAAATTAATCTTTTTTTCTATTATTTACTTTTAGTAATTAGTTTCTCTATTAACTACTATTATTACTTTTTTAATATTTTATCAAATCTTATAAATTAAAAAGCTTCTTCGTTTTTTTTACTTATCTTTTAAATATTATTTTTATTCGAAAGGCTAAATTATAGTTTTTATTAAATAACATGAATATACAAAATAGGCTTGAAAATTCGCTTCGAATAATACATATTTAGGAGTTAGTTAGATATATTTCAAAGAAGTTAAATAAATCCTAAATAATATAATAAAATAAGTGAACTAAGTATGATTCTGAAGTTGATTCAGAAATAGCTTTTCAAGAATAAACTATTATATAATAAAAGTAGTCTAATTACTTTAGTCTTAAAATCTTTACTTTTGAAATATTAAAAACTAAATACTCAAAAATAATCTATTTAAAATATTTTATTTAAAAATACTATATATAAATATTATTAGACTTTAGTTCTAAGAGAGCTATTTTAAAGTATAGTTAAAGGAATAGAATACTTAGAAATTCTGAAATAATACTAGAAATATTTAAATAAACTATAAAATAGTTTAAAATAGACTTATATGTAAAGAAAATAAAATTATATTTTCTAAGTAATATCTTATAATAATAAAATATTTAACTAAGCTAAATCTGAGAATATAGTCTAGTTTTATGTACTAGATTTTAGTTTTATTAATAAATAGAACTTCTTAAATTATATTAGTATAGAAGTTTTTGATATAAATAATATTATCTAATATTAAATCTAGTATATTCTTCCTATTTGAACTATTGAGGACTTTTTAAATAACTCTTTTACTCTACTTAATTACAGGGAAATTAGCTAAACTATAGTAAACTAAACCTATTCTTTTATTTAGCTTAAAAGATCTTTTCTTAAAGAAATCTATTATATTAGTAATATAAACTACCTTATAACTATTAAAAACTATATTTCTCGAAAATATATAAAGTTTTTAAATAGTTAAGAGAACCCTTAAGGGGATTATAATTAAAATTTTAAGAAAAATAGGATTAATACTTATATGTAATCAATTAGAGGAGTAATAGCTATTATTAGATCTACCACTTAAAGATTACTTCAACTTTTAAAATATCTGAAATACTTCTTTAGTCTTATTAATATACCCCTTAAAGTTTAGCTATCTTTTTGTAGCTAGTCTCTAGCATAAAATATAGAACTTAAAGTTATTTACCCTATTTATAATATTACTTTAAAAATTAACTATTATCTAAATATTGGGGAATCTTATATATAAGCTAGTAATAATATGCTTAACATTTATATAAGCTTTAGGTAAATATAAATAACTTCTAAATTTATATAAGTATTTCAATTTAATTTAAGAAATGTCTAATTTTCCCGTAAGAACAACTAATATAGATAGTGTTTTATTATAGCTTTTTATTAAGCCTTTATTAGTATAGGATAGAATAATAAAGACTTCTTCATATTTAGCTAGAGTCTTAATATTAAGGTTCAAAATCTCTTTCTCAATAAAGTTTTAGTATTAAATTATAGCCTAACTAGGCGGAATATATTAAGTAAATACTTAAAATTACTTTTGAACTATAAAAGTTCTCTAAATTTCAGGGATCTAATATATAACTACTTAGAAATAAATTGTATATTAATTATTATACTATATAGAATTAGAGATATTTAAATTAGTTTTCTTAAGGACTTTCTTATATTCAACTCTAATTTATTATTATATAACTAGATCATTCTATATATATTAATATTTTAGAGTTCTTAGAAAGGTTTCAACAGAGAAATTATTAAAATAGAAGAGTTCTGTTGAAGTAAATATTAGAAAACTATTATTCATAGTAGTACTAACCTATATCGAAATTATATTATAATATCTCTTTATTTCTTTATAACTCAATTCTTGAGCTATTTAAAGCTTAAGATTTACTATCTAGTAGTTAAGAATCCGTTTAGTTTTAAGAATATAGAGTTTAGTACTTATAATCTTGTGTTAAATAGTATTTTCTTAGTTAAATTATTAATTGAATTGAAATAGATTAACTAATTTTGAAATATTAAAAATGAGTTAAATATCTAAATTAATATACTTCTAGATATCTTAGCTGGTTATATAGAACTATAATATAATATACTAATAGTTAATACTAGAACTATTAGATAGCTTTATTATTATATTAAAACTACTAGTAATTAAATATATTATTTTTAAATAGTTTATTAAAGATCTTATAAGATAGATAAGAAAGGTTTTTTTTCATATTTATTAAATATAAACAATTCAGAGATAATTAAATATTACTAGGCTTATAATTATAATACATAAATAATCCCCGCTCAATATAGTAGTTTAACGTCTAGCTAGTTTTTACTATTACGGTAAGAGTAGTAGGTTTGAATCCTATAGCAAGTAACTATAACTAGTAGCTATATGTTTTCCGATTATATAAACTAAGTATAGTAACTACTACTAGCTATTAGTACTTACTAATAGCTATTGATAGCTAATAATTATTAATAGCTATTAATAAGTACTAATAGCTAGCTAGTATTAGTATTATATAACTTACTACGATCTTATAAAAAGTAACTATAATAAATATAAATATATATATACCTTCTATTTATTACCTATTATCTTAACTAACTATATTACTATTACTTGAGGTTTTCTCTATTTTAATAGTTCCTTAGTTTTAGTATTATCTATAAGGTATATAAAGTAAGCTCTAACTACTAGATATAGTTTCCTTTAAAGGGTTCCCGAGAAGTGTATACTTTGAATAGATCAAAAGCCTTAAATACAACTACTAATAGTAAATAAATAATATAATATTTAGTCTAAAAGTAGGTTATTGAAAAGTATATCTTATTTAAACTAGAATAAAATACTTAAACGTATATAAATGAGATGGCTAGGCTTTATATAAGTTAGTAGAGTTATATAGTAGCTTTAGTACTATACCTATTCTCATAGTAGTTTAGTAATAATTATTTAATTCGTTATTTTAAGGAATACCTACCTAATTATAAGATTAAGATTAGTATAAAAAGGGATCTATATAGCTTTATACTGACTTCTTTAATAATAAAACTTGAATTAATAAATTTAATAGAATTTAAAAAATAAAGAAACATAGTTTATGTTTTAAAGCTAACTTAGAAACTATTTTGAATAAATTGATACTTTTCTAGGAATAGATAAAGAATTAGAATGAGTTGTCTATATTACTCAACTTAAAATTAAAAAAGTAATATTTATAACTAATATTGAATTAATATCTGAAAACCTTATATAAGATATCTAGATTCTATAGGTATTGATATAAAATATATAATTTCCATTATTACTATAGGATTACTAATCCATAAATTATATAATACAAAGTCTTTTTGTCAGTAAGAAATATATTAAAATAATACTAATATGTACTATTCTTAGCAATAAAAATACTGTTTATATAATTCAGTTAACCGATTTGAAAACATATCTATTAAATATATTATAAGACTTATAGAACTATGAAATGAAAATATAAAATATAATAGAAACTTCTATAATAGTCTTAAGACTAAAGTTTATATATCTTATAATGATTATTTCAAGTTTAATATTTTATATTATATATAAAAAAGAGTTTTATGATTATATTAAGAAATGAAGCTTTTTATTTTATTTCAAATATTCTATATCTTTTAATTAGGGAGGGGCTAATAGTTTACTCTCTACTACAACTATTAGTAGATATATTATCCCCTAAAGTACAACTTTAGCCCTCTTACTCCCCTACTAATTACTATAGCTAGCCCCTAGTTAATCTAGGGCTAAACCCTTTATAACTATAATAGCTAGTATACTTGCTCTATATTAACCTTTTTAATAATAAATAACTAATAACTCCTTCCGCGATAACCTTATATTTATATACCTTTATACCTTCATATTCTTTTATTTTTATACCCTTATAGCTATATATAATTTAAATATCTTAAGATATTGAATTACTACTAACTATAAATATTCTTTCTAAATTTTTCTGAAAACTTTAATATCCACGATTTTAATATTTGTATTATAGACTAAGCTTTACTTACCCCTGAGATAAGATTTTATATTACTAATATCAAAGTTTTCAATTACTTATAATCTCTATATAAGTATAGTAGGACTTAGCTTACCTTTATTAGTAAACGATCTTAATATATTAATTAAGTATAGCTAATATATAAATAATACTTATATAAATATAGATATTTCTAGGATAACTAGATAGCTTTTAATTAGTATTTATTATATATACTATAATACTATTTATATATATTATATAGTATATATTAATTAAACTAGTAAGTATATTCTTAATATATACTTAAAAAGATACTAGTAAATTAGTAAAACTAAACAGTATTATTATATATTGATAGTAATAATACTATATATTGAATCTTATTTTCTAGTAATCCTCTAGCTTAATCTTAATATAGTAATAAATATCTTTGGAATTAACCTTTAAAATCTATATTATTGTTTCAAGTCTATGTAAGAGTTTACTAATAAGTAATAGTAAATATTAATTCTTAATTATAATTCTATTAAGTATAAGTAGCCGTATAGATTTCGAGGAGATTTTAGTCCTATTATAAAAAATATAGAAGAGTAATAGATTACGGAATACCTAGCTCTTATGAATACTTTATTTTATTCTATTTTTAAGAGGCTTATAAAAGTTCTTAACCTTATAACTTTAATAGTTACTTTTAGCTATTTATATTAAGCTTTAGTTTTAGTAAAGCCTTTCCTAACTATTACTATAAAGTCTTCTACTACTATAAAGTTAAATATTAGAACTAGGGGTATAATTATCTACGATAATAGGTAATTTTTATTACTATTCTAACTAGTTATAAGCTAGTATTAATATAAATACTATTATTCGGTAGTATTTATAGTTAAATCTATATATAAGGTAAAGAGCTTAGATATTGTTCTTAGTCTAGAGTAAAAGTAACTAAATAATTTTATTAAGATTGCTTTAGTTAATATATTTTGTTAGTTTTACTTTATATCTAGAATAGTATCTAAGCTTTTTACTTTATATTTAGATTTAACTAAAAACTTTACCTATTAATAGTATTCATACTAATACTAGCTTATAACTAGTTAAAATAGTAATAAAATTACTTATTATTATAGATAATTATACTCCTAATTCTAATATTTCACCCTATAGTAGTAGTCGACTTTATAGTATTAGCTAAGGAGAATTTTACCTAAACTAAAGCTTAGTATATATAGCTAAAAGTAACTACTAAGATTATAGAGTTAAGAATCTTTAAAAACTTTTTAAAAATAGTATAAAATAAACTACTAAGGGAGGGGCTGATAACTCGCTCTCTACTGCGATTATTAGTAGATATGTTACCCCCTGAAGTATAACTTTAGCTTTCCCGCCCCCCCCCTGCTAACTACTATAGCTAGCTCCTAGTTAATCCAGAGCTAAACCCCTCGCGGCTATAGCTAGTATACCTACCCCGCGTTAACTTTTTCAACAACAAACAACCGATAACTCCTTCCGCAACAACCTCATACCCTCACGCCNGTTAACCTTTTTAATAATAAATAACTAATAACTCCTTCTATAATAACCTTATACCCTCACACCTTTATACCTTTATAGCTACGTATAATTCAAATATCTCGAGATATTTAATTACTACTAACTATAAGTATTCTATTCGAATCATAACCTTAATATCCGTAATTTTAATATCTCCTAGACTAAGTTTTACCTACCCCTGAGACGAGACTTTATACTACTAATATAAAAGTTCTCTATTACTAATATAAACTAACTTATAATCTCTATATAAGTATAGTAGGACTTAGCTTATTCTTATTAGTAAACGATTTTAATATATTAATTAAATATAACTAATTTATAAATAATATTTATATAAATATAGATACTTCTAGTATAGCTAGATAGCTTTTAAAACTTTTATAATTATATTACTATAATACTTTAAAGTATCTAGTAATTAGTATTATAGTAGTATATTAATATTAAAGTATTACCTAATCGATACCTAGTCCCTAATATTATTAGTTTAATATAATAGGTTATAGGTTAGCTAGATAATCTTCTTTTAAATATCTATAAACTACCTATTAATTATAGTATTCAGGATAATTTTATTAAGGCTTATTTTAATAAAGTAATAGTTTTAGTTATAATAGTTATAGCTAGATATCTTTATACCTATTCTATAGTTCTTTTTTTATAAATAGCTATATAGATTTCAAGAAGATTTTAGTTCTATTATAAAGGATATAGAAGAGTAATAGGTTACGGAATACCTAGTTTTTATAAGTATTCTATTTTATTCTATTTTTATAAAGTTTAAAAAAGTTCTTAACCCTATAACTTTAGTAGTTACTTTTAGCCTTATATATTAAGCCCTAGTCTCGATAAAGCTTTCTTTATATAGATTATTACTACGAGGTCTTCTACTACTATAAGGTTAAATATCAGAACTAGAAGTATAATTATCTACTATAATAGGTAATTTCATTACCGTTTTAACTAGTTATAAGCTAGTATTGGCACGAATACTATTACTAGGTAAAATTTATAGATAAATCTATATATAAGGTAAAAGGCTTAGATACTATTCTAGGTATAGAGCAATAGTAACCAAGAAAAATAAACTACTAAAAGCTAGGTATTCTATAATCTTTTATTTTTCTGTGTTTTTTATAATAGAACTAAAATATCCTTAAAATCTATATAGTTATTTATTATAAAGATATAACGAATAGACTACGTAGTATACCTAGTAACTAGCTAGCTAAGTACTAGAAGGGTTTTTAGTAGAAAGATTATAACTTAAATCCTTTAAGTAATAGTCTATATAGTAATATAGATTTTACTTATATATCTAAACTTTTTCTAGTTAAAGTTTTTAGGTATACTTTTATAATTCTATTATTTCTACTTAATTTTTTAAATAATGAGTATAAATAAGGATATTAAGTAATAACTAATATTATAGAGAATAGCTACCTAATAAGTATAGATTTAATATAAGTCTTAATAAATTTTAGCAATTAATTTTAACTTAGTAGAAGTATATAGTAAAACTACTATTATTATACTATATTATTACTAAGGATTAAATAAGTAAAACAATAGTAATAATAGAATAATTACTTTAGGGTAAAATAATTCTAATAAGAAATACTTCTTATATATTCCTAAAAACTAAATAGTTACTAGGTTTTTAGTAACTAAGATTTAGATTTAATAAGTAATTCTAAGTACTTTTATAGCTATTATTCCTATTTAAGCTAGATCTAATAAGTATTATAAGTTAAATACTCGAAACTATATAATCCTAGATAGTAATATACTAAGAATATATATAAAAATAGTAAGAAGCTTATAAAGAGTAAACTATAGCTTTTATCTAATAACTAGCTAAGTAATTAGTAATATTTAAACTACTGAAAAATTAGGAGGAATTACGTTTATATAACTATAAAATAATAAAGGAAAAACCTATAGTTAAATAAATTAAGAAGTAGATTATTACTATTAAAAATGGCTATTGAATCTAATTAAGTAGTATAGTTAATTAATAGATCTAATAAATACTTATAAAACTAATATCTTAATTCTAGATAGAATAGAGAAACTATAAGCCTAGCTTAGAAGATAAATTTACCTAAACTAATATGATTATATTTATTTACTAATAGTATATTAACCTAGAAATATAGGAGAAGTAATATAAATAGAAGTTTAAAGAAATATAATAGGGAAAATACTAATTATGTATATAATATTATACTAAATAGTTAGTACTATACTAAAACTTAAGTATACTTAGATTTAATTTTTTAATTAGAATAAAGGAGAAACTTTTATCTATTTTTATTCCTTATACTTTGATTTAAAAAGAGAAATAGAGAAACTTAATATCGTTATCCTAAAAACTAGAAATATTATAATAAAAACTAAAAGGCTATAGAAATTCTAATAATATTATACTAGTAAACTAATATAAAATAAGAGGTATAAGTAAATTTATATAAATTTAAAGCTATTCTAGCTATTATTACTTTTGAAAATAAAAAGCTAAATAGGTCTATTTACTTTATTAATACTAAGTAAATAGTAATAAGATATTGGTAAGTTAAGTAATACTATACTTATCCTAAGTTAGAAGAATATATATATATTAGTTATACTATAAATTATAAGGATATATTTCTTATATAGCAGAATAGAGTATAGAGCTATGAATTATAAGTTTAAATTAAGTATAAATTTAATACTAATAACTAGCTAAAAGTAGAATACTATTAACTTTTATACTTTAGTCTAAACTATTCATACTAGTTTTTATATTAAAGAGATCTAGGGAAATGAATAAACGTAAAAATAGAACTAATAGTTTTTATATTAACTAAGAAATTAGTCCTAAAAGGGAAAGTAACTAAAAGCTTAGTAATTATTCTCTAGGGTACTAAAAAGAAAAGAATAATAATAAATATAGATTTATACTTATAAATAAACTTTATTAGTAAATAGCTAATAATATTACTAAGACTAATCTTAGCTAAAATAACTATACCTACTTTTAAAAAATTAATAGTTTAATATTAAAACTAGGGAAATATTACTAGTTAATATTTTTTCTAATAAACTTAAATAGTTATTTATAGAAATTATACTAGTTATTTACTAGTACTTACTAGCTAGAAAGATATATAGATTTCCTATTAAAATAAGATTTTATAAATTAAGAAATTATTATAATAGATACTTAGATAAATACTTAGTATTATAAATAGATATTTATTACTAAACTAGAAATATTTACTTAAGAGATTATTAAGAGTAATAAGATTATATGTATATTATATATTACTAAAATAAATAATAGTTTTAAAGTTTATATAGAAGTTTTTAAAGAAATTGATTAAGTTATTATAATTATAGATATTCCTAAGGAATTTATTTGGTTACCTTTACTCTATACTTAGAATAGTATCTAAGCTCTTTACTTTATATATAGATTTAACTATAAATTTTACCTGATAATAGTATTTATACTAATACTAGCTCGTAACTAGTTAAAATAGTAATGAAATTACCTATTATTATAGATAATTATACNCCGATATTTAACCCTATAGTAATAAAAGACCTCGTAGTAATAGTTTATATAAAGAGAGCTTTATTGAGACTAGGGCTTAATATATATAACTAAAAGTAACTACTAAGGTTATAGGGTTGAAAACTTTTATAAACCTCTTAAAAATAGAATAAAATAGAGTACTAAGAGTTAGGTATTCTATGATCTATTGTTCTTCTATATCTTCTATAATAGAACTAAAATCTCCTCGAAATCTATATAATTACTTAGAAAAAAGAAATATAGAATAAGTATAGAGATATCTAGCTATAACTAACATAACTAAAGCTATTATTTTATTAAAATAGGTTTTAATAAAATTATCCTAAGTATTATAATTAATAAGTAGTCTATAGATATTTAAAAGAAGATTATCTAGTTAACCTATAACTTATTATATTAAACTAATAATATTGGGGACTAGGTATCAATTAGGTAATACTTTAATATTAATATACTACTATAATATTAATTACTAGATACTTTAGAATATAATAATAATATAATTATAGAAGTTCTAAAAGCTATCTAGTTATACTAGGAGTATTTATATCTATATAAGTATTATTTATAAGTTAGCTATTAGTTATAATTAATTAATATATTAAGATTATTTACTAATAAGAGTAGGTTAAGTCCTACTATACTTATATAGAGATTATAAGTTAGTTTATATTAGTAATAGAAAACTTTTATATTAGTAGTATAAAGTCTTATCTTAAAGGTAAGTAAGGCTTAGTAGGGATATTAAGGTTACGGATATCGAGGTTATAATAAATATTCAAATAGAGTATTTATAGTTAGTAGTAATTAAATATCTTAAGATATTCGAATTGTATATAGCTGTGAGGGTGTGAGGGTATAAGGGTATAAAGGTATAAAGGTGTAAGGTTATCGTAGAAAGAGTTATTAGTTATTTATTATTTGTGAAAAAGTTAATATAGGGTAGGTATACTAGTTATAGCTACGAGGGGTTTAGCCCTGGATTAACTAGGAACTAGCTACAGTAGTTAACGGGGGGTAGGAAGGCTAAAGTCGTACTTTAGGGGGTAACATGTCTACTAATAGTCGTAGTATAGAGCGAGCTATTAGCCCTTCTTTCCTAAGGAATCTATAAATAAATAAAGAATATTTAATAAAATTATAGTAAAGTTAGTTATAGTCTTTGAAAATACTAAAAATACTATTAAACTAAAACTAAGTAAAGAATTACTTTATAAATTTATATATTTACTAAATAAGTAGTAACTAGAAGAGTTAAAAGTATATATTATAGAAAACCTAGTAAATAGATATATATCATTATCTATAAATAAAATAGATATACTAATCTTTTTTATACTAAAGGAAAATAGCTTTTTATACTTATATATTAACTATAGAAATCTTAATAAAATTATAATTAAGAACTAATATTTACTATTATTTATTAATAAGCTCTCAAATAGATTTTTAGGAATAATATAGATCTTAAAAATTGATTTTTAAAATATTTACTACTATATTAAGATTAAACCAGAAGAGTACTAAAAAATAGTATTAAAAATATAGTATAATTATTATAAATATATAGTAATACTATTTAATCTTACTAATATACTAATAAGTCTTTAGATATATATTAACTATATATTTACTAGTTTAATTAATATATACTATATAGTATATATAGATAATATTATAGTATATATAATAAGTATTAGAGAAAGCTATACTAAAATATTATTATAAATATTTACTAGGTTATACTAAATATATCCTTTTACTAAGTTCTCTAAATATAAATTCTATATAAAAAAGATAAATCTCCTAAAATATATAATTACCTAAGAAAACATTAAAATAGACTTAATAAAAGTCTAATTTATTATTAAATAGAAACTACTAGAAATATTTAAAGAACTTTAAGTATTCCTAGGTTTCTATAACTCTTACTATAAATTTATTACTAATTACTTAGAAGTAATAGTATTACTTATAGTATTCCTTAAAAGAAAGATAGAGAAAGAAGTCTTCTTATAACTAGAAAATATAAAATCTACGTTTTTAGTACTATAGAATACTTTCTATTTAGTAACTACTCTCTAATATTAAAACCCTATTAAAGAAACTAGGGTAGAAATAGATATATTATAATAAGTAATCTTAAGTATTCTATTATAAAAAATAGAAAACTAATAGTAATTAGTTACCTACTATTTAAAGAAACTTAGGAAAATAGAAAAGAGATACGAAATAAATTCATAAAAACTATTAACTATTATTAAAAACTTTAACTACTAGAAATACTATTTAATAGGATCTTTTAAGAAATTTACAGTCCTAATAGACTATTAAGCCCTAATAAGTATTATAATAATACTAATATAAGACTTTTAGGGAAAACTTACTTATTAGATTTATAAACTCTCAGTATTTAACTTTAATCTAGAATACTAATTTAGAATTACTAATCTAGTAAATAGATTATCTAGATAACTAAACTATATAAAAAGAGAAATAAAATACTACGATATATTACTAACTTTTATAAATAAGTTATAATTTACTAAACTATTATTAGTAAATATTTACTAGAGGATTACTAAAGTTAAAAGAAGCTTAAAACTAGTAAAGACTTTTACTTAAATAATATAAATATAAAAAGAATACTTTAGTGTAAAAACTAAACCTAGAAGTAAAAGCTACTTAGCTTCTCTAGGGTATTACTTTATTAAGAATACTAGAAGAATAGTAATAGTTATAGCTATAATGACCTATAGTAAAAATATATATAGGAAAATAGAGAATACCTAGTAGGTACTAGTAAGTAAAAAGAACTTATAAAGGACTAGGGTTATTATTCTAGTATAGTATATCCTATATTTAGTAATAAAAAGTTTTATAAACGACAAAATAGTATACTCTATAGGGAACTCTAAAATATTAAATATATTATTAAAAAACTATAAACTTATAATAAAAATTATTGAATAGATATAAAGAAAACCTAGAAAATAGCTAGTAAATAGAAGGGGTACTTAGTAAATATAGAACAAATACTTCTTTTTCTAAAGAAGACTAATTATACTTAATATAGAATCCCTAGAATATAAAATCATTTACCTATATTATAATAAAAATAGAATAAACTATATAAATACTAATAAAACTTATAGCTTTATAAAATAGAGTTTCTATTAGAATATTATAACTATGAATATATAAAACTATATGATATTATATTAATCCTACTAGGGAATCAGAATACTAAAATATAAACTTTATAATTAATTATAGTTTCTATATATCCTAATAAGATTATTTTAAGAAATTAGTATAGATTTTATTATAAGAGTCCTAGAGAAAATATATTAAAATAGTAATATATATAATACTATCCTAGTAATTATAGATAAATTTATACAGTTTATGATATTGATACTAATAATAAAGTAGATAATAGCTATAAAGCTAGTAGTAATATTCTACGAAGAAATATAATACTAGTTTAGTACCCTAGAAAGTATTATTAATAATAAACATAAACTCCTTATTAGTTACTTTTAGGAAGAATTTATAGTAGAATAACTAATTAAATAATAATTATTAATAGTATACTATTTATAGATAAATAATTAAATAGAATAAATATATTAGATATTAGAATATTACTTTAAAGTATTTACTAGTAATTCGCCTACTATCTAGGTAATATAGTTTAGGGAAACTATATTTATATATAATAATAATAAATATAGTACTACTAGGTATTTATTAATAGAAAACCTATATAAGCTTTACTTAATAATAGTTAAATATATAACTAAGAAAAACCTAATAAGATAGAATATTATAGAATAAGTTATTTATATTAGTTTAACATATTACTAGATAGTAGAATATTAATAAATAGTAGTTGAAAATTAGGTAAAAATATATAACTTGAAATATTAATTATAAGTATATAATTAAAGAGTAGTTATTAGGTTTTTAATAAAAGCTTTAGGTTTAAATATAAGAAATTAGTATTAAAGTATATTAAAGTCTTAATTACTAAGAAAGTAGGGGAATAGGTATATAAAATATATCTATTAGAATAATACTACTAGATATATAATATATTCCCTATCTCTTTCCTAGAACTATAGATAAAATAGTAAAGAAATACTAATAACTAAGTTATTTTTCCTAAGTTAGAAAATAACCTTATAGAATAAGAAATAGAGGATATTATAGTAAAATAGAGAAAAAAGATAATAGATATTTCTTTATAAAATAAGCTAAATAGCTTATAAAGTATAATATATAAGAGATTATAGCTAACTTAAATAATATATAAAAAGCTATTTAGAAATTTAAAAAATAGATAATTAAGTATTATAGGAAATAGGATAATTAACCTATTTTTAATACTAATAACTTAATAACTATATCCTAGAAAAAGGGAAGAAATAATTCTATTAAATATTTAGATAACTTAAATACTAATTAGAGGAATATATCCCCGAATCAGATATATTAGTATACGTTAGTAATAACTTAGTAAAAATATATATAATAGAAATAATTATTATACTTAAGACTTAGGTGTATTCTTATAAAAGTATTCCTAATTCTTCTTCATAGAGATAATAAGAATAATAAGTATTATTAGTATAATAAAGATAAGTACTAATATTATAATAAGTATTATAGATATAATAGTTTACTAAGTAGCTCTTTTAGTAGTAGAAACTTTCTTTATAAAAATAGCTTTTTTAGTTAGTATAGCTTTTCGGGGAATAGTAAATTTTTAAGTAGTAAACTAGTAACTACTAGATATAGAAGTAATAGGAATAGATATAAAATTACTATAAATTTTATATTTTTAATAAGAAATTCCTTATCTTCCTCCTCTTCTTTCTTTTCCTTATCTTCTTCTTCTTCCTCGTCATTATTATTAGGAGAAGAATAATACGAGAAACTCGCTAAATAGATTTTAGAAAACAGAATATAATTCATAAATATAGATAAGTTAGTATTATTAGTAATAAAGCAGAGACCTTATAAAAAAACTTCTATAACCTTAAACTTTTTATTCTTATTACTATTATTATTATTACTTTTATTAGTATTTTCAGAAAAGTATAGTAGATATAAAATATAAGCCTACTAAAGTATAGTAATATTGGAACTATAAAAGATAAAGTAACTACTAGTAATAGTAACTAGGTGTAAAAGTATATTATACTCTAAATATTTAGTAATATAGTAATAAACATTACTATTAAAATAAAGAAATATTATGATAAGATAAATCTTAATACTTTTAAAAACTAAAGTATAATAACAATTATTAAAGAACTAAAATAATACTTCCTCTAGAATATAAGTAAAACTATTATTCTAAAAATAAGTAAATTATATAGTAGACAAATAGCTAAATACCTTAACTTTATCTTCTAAAATATTAATCTATTTTATTTGGTTACTTTTACTTTATACCTAGAATAGTATCTAAGCTCTTTACCCTATATATAGATTTATCTATAAATGTTACCTGATAATAGTATTCGTATTAATACTAACTTATAACTAGTTAAAATAGTAATAAAATTACTTATTATTATAGATAATTATACCCCTAGTTCTAATATTTGACCCTATAATAATAGAA
>RYZW01000844.1:0-20441 GCA_004367215.1 Colletotrichum trifolii | reverse complement strand
TACTGGCAAGTACCCTGTAAAAGGAGTGGGGTAGAATATTCCAGAGAATATTCAACAGTAAGTCGAGTACTACTGTAGGGTAAACACCTATAGCTTAACATTTTAATATTAAATAATACTAAATGTTCTATTTTAGTTATTAAAATAGTAATAATATTCTATTTATTAACTTACTATATTATCCTACTTCTAAAGAGATATATAGTATAGAATTGAAAACTCTTTTAATTATTATTATTATCTATAAACCTAGTATTTATAATAATAGTAAAACTATTAAACAGATTACTAGCCTTAGAGCTGAACTCGAGATAAAATCTCTTTATTTTACTAAAGTATATATTATTTATTTAGTTTCTATATAATAGTTATCTAAAAAGTATAATTGAAATATAATAATTAGTTTACTCTATAAATAATATCTAGTTTTATTATAATTATAGTATGATTGACAAAGTTAATATCTTATGAGTAGTATTTAATCTCTATATAAAAAACCTAATTATATTGCAAGAAAAGTTCTTTAGTTTTTAGAAACGTTTTAAACTATTTAATATACTATATATTCTTAGTAAAATACTTCAGGAACCTTTTGATATATACTACTTATAAAAACTTCAGCTATTATACTCCTTAGTCTTAAATAGCTTTAATACTGAGAAACTATTATAAATCTTTATTACCTTTAAAGTAATATTTCTCTTAGAAATCAACTAATAATATAAATACTTCAGAAGTATCTTTGAAGAAGAAAGAGAATATATAATTATTAATATAGAAGAAGAAAATAATGTACCCCTTAAACTAGTAATATAACTCTCCAATAAGAAGTTTAAAACTAAAATACTTAAAACCTATTTCTAAGTAGTATTACTAGAAAGGAAAACACCTTTAAAAACTATATAGTATTTTATTAAAATAGTAAATTTTACTTAGTATTTAATAACCTGATAGTATCTCTATATAAATAACCTTATTAAGTATAAGTTATCTAAAACTATTAACTATATCATATTAAAATAGCTCGAGATTAAAGTAATTAGTAATTACTATAAAGGTTCAGAATAATATACCTACTAGAGTTGCTATATAAACCTCATAATTATCTCGCAACTATTAATCCTTATAAATTACTAATTAAGCTTCAATTTTCAGGAAATACTTATACTTATTAAACTTATAAATATAAACCTAGTAATACCCTAAAGTCTCTAAACCTCTTATGAAAGTCCTACTAGCTTTACTCTAAAAATAAAACTTAATATAACTCCAAAGATAAGGTTATTTAACTATTACTATAGCTTTAATATATAGATAAGTAAATATTACTAAATAAAATATAAATAATAGTAATAGTTTCTACTATAAAATTCCTAGAGTAAAAGCCTCTACTCTATTATACTTTAAGTACTTTCTAATATCTAACTTACTTTATAGCCAAAATCTATTATTAAACATTATAAAACTTATATTTGAAAGTCCTCAAAATAATTAAACTTCTAGGACTCTTTCTAGTTAACTACTTATACTATTCTATAGTTATAGATAGAAGTTTTTTAAAATATCTTAAAATAACTAGAAAATACTAACTAAAAAAGTAACTTTAAATAGAAATCTCCTAACTACTATAGGATAATGCTTTATCTATCCCTTATACTTAACTTTTTCTAGAAATACCTAAATTCTTTACTTCTTTATAGTTTTATCTATATAAATAAAATTATAGAAAAACGTAATAAATAACTCTAGAAGAATCATTAATACAAACTTTATAGTTTTAAGGTTTACCTCAAAAAGACTTGTAAGTTTACCTCAAAAAACCTAGGAATAGCTACTACATAGACACAAAATTTCAAACTACTATAACCATTTCCTATGATATTAATTACCTTATCAAGCTCTTTTCTTAAACTTATATAAATAACTAAACTAACCTTAAATAACTTTATTATGATTATTTACTCTTATAATCAATAAGAAACTTTACTAGAATTAAACTATTTAAAATTATTTTATAGAAAAGCTAAATCTCCATTAAAAAAGAACATTTTGTCAAAAAAGATATTATAAATCATTATAACCTTATTTTAAAAAAAGTTCTATATTTAATATTAGTTAGTTAAAGTATATCTAACTAAAAGACTAATAGAAATATACCTCCCAAGATAAGCTAGTTAGTTATATTTTAGATTTATATTTATAGTTAAAGCAAAATATTAATAGTTATAAGTATAGAAGTAAACTAAATCTAGTCTCGTAATATTATTTCTTTAAATAACTTTATAAAACCTCTAATATAGTATTTACTAGCTTAAAGATATATTAGTATTTAGTTATAAAGAAATACTGTAACCTATAAAGGTTTATACTACAAATCATAAAATAGTCTATTTCCTTACTTTATAAGTCTTATATAAGCCTTCATAACTACTCTAATATACTTAATACTTCTAGTTTAGTTTTAAATATATAGAATAGATAGCCTAAAGTATCCACTTCGAGAAATAAGATCTAAGTTTAGCTTCTTATACCTAAAAACCTCATTATCACAGTCAAAAACCTTAATATCAATACTATACTAATACTTAAAAAAATATAATAAAACTCTTAAATATTTCTATTTTTATAACTCTAATATAATTAATAAAATAGAATTCCTAAGAATAATTGATAACTCTATCTATAAATATTAGAACTAAAATATAGCTATTCTAGTTTTAATAATAAGAATAGAAATTAAAAGTAATATACTTCTTAGGGATAGTATAAAAAGTATTCTTATATTTTATATAATATATCTTTTACTTAGTTTTACTAATACTATATATTTTATAGACCCCCTAAGTAGGCTTATAGCTATTATAATTCTAGTAGCTATTAATAATCTAAATACTTTATATAATTAAAACGAGATAGTTCAGAAGTTCTTTACTAGGATATTTTAAGTATTAGTACTAGAACTATTTGTTATTTCTTAAGGGTTTTTAAATAATATCTATAGTATACTACTAGTACTAGTAACATTTAGGAGAGAGCTTATACTATACTAACTATACTACTCAAGTAATTACCCTCTTATAAGATATATAATACTTAAAAACTTACTAATTATATTAAATATTAATAGTTATAATTATAGAGCAATTACTCTTCTATAATTGAAGTAAGTAATATAGCCTAGTATCCTACTAGTAGTCTTATTTCTATAACTACTAGAAAGAGATAGAAATTTATAGCTAGAATAAAAAAAAGTAATATTATAGAAATATAACTTAACTTTTTTATTTTCTAAAGTCTTGATAAATATCTCTATATTTCTATAATGCTTAATTAATATAAGCTTTATATTATAGTAAATATAGTTTCCTATAAAAAGTCTTTAAAAGGTTTTAAAATACTTTATATCCTGGAAATAGAAACTAAAATACCTAAATTAAAAATACAAAAGTCTTAGAATAAATACTACTAAAGTTCTTTTTCATAGTATACTTTATATAGAGTATTATAGCTAATTTAGCTAGAAAGTAAACTATATAATTACTATTATCTAAAATTCTGAACTTTTTAAAGAAATCTAGATCTAAAGTAAATACCTATTCAACTTTCTCTTTAATTAAAGTATTTAATATTAAGCTTTTATCAACTAACTAAAGATATATATAGTAATAGTATACTAATAAGTAGCTAAACCTATACTTCAGAAAGTATAGGGGTTTGTCTAAGTTTTAGAAGTATTTCTTTTTATTTTAATGTTTAGAATAGTAGTAAAGGTTTTTATTAAAATATTAAAAGTATTATAGCTTATCTTACTATACTAGAAAGCTTTAGAGAAGTACTATATAGCTTCTATAATAGTTAAGATAACTTTACCTAGGGGTATTAAATCTAAATTATTATAGATTATAAGTATATAACCCTACATATAAGACTTAATTAGTAAGTAAACTAGTAAGATTATAAGACTATAAACTTATAATACTCTAGTGATAAAAGAAGTATAGTTAATTACTTAAGTTTTATATATAATATCCTATTATTTTTAAAACTATATTTTAATTATTATTGTATAATAAAATACTTAAATCTAAAAGACTTTAGTATCTTATAATATATTAAAATAGTATCTTAGAGGTATAATTTATCTATAATACTAAGTTAATTATAGAAATTCTTAGTTTATATTACTATATTTTCTTTTATATAGTAATACTAATACTATAGTACTTTACTTATATTCTTAAAATATGATATATTAAATAAGTTTAGTTTAACTATTAATATTAGTAGTTTTAAGTTTTCAAGGTATAGAAATTATAGAGAACTATATAAACTTTGAAGTCTTTCTCTATATAATCTATAATATTTTTTATATAAACCTTTTTAGTAATATCTATTAAGAGTTATTAATCCTCTTTATAATTAACCTTTCTAGGGATAAAGGTCTTAAAAATACCTAATTTAGGTATTTTAAGGATTTATTAGTATTACTTAACCTTTAGAAAGTTACTTAGGAGTAATTCTTAAAGAAGTTTTAAAAAAAGGTTTTAATAAGTAATTATTTCAAAATTAAAGTAATCCTATATATTATAAGCTTAGGTTTTACCTAAAAATATTATACTAAGTAAACTACTAATTAACATTTCTAAAAACTAAAATAAAATAGTTTTAGTAGATATCTTAATAGTTGAGAAATATAGATTTAGTATAATATATATTTTTAGCTTAGTAGTTGTTTAGTATTATAAAACTCTTAATTATTATATGAAATCAGGGGATAAAATCTAGTATATACTATATATAACTAAGTATAACTATATATACTATACAAAACCCTATTTTAAATGGTTTAAATAAAACGAGGCCTATAGAGATAGCGATAGTATCTAAGGTTTAACTAGTATAAACTCTACCTCTTAAGTATATTATTCCTTAATACTACTATTAAGGTTTTTTATAACTAATTTATAAGTATATATTATAGTATACTAGAATACTAGTTAGTAATTTTTAGCTTCATAGTAATTTCTTAGAATCTCTAGAACTAATCATATTCTACTATAAATAATACTATATTACTCTAAAAGGTATAATATTCTTAGAATAATAGAAATAATAGTAGTATAATACTTAAGGAATAGCTTTAGATTAACTATATGTATAACATACTTTATTATAATACTTAAAATTATGACTATATCTATAACTACTTCTCAATACTATAGAGTAGATATTATTTTCCTTTTATTTCTATATATATCTATAATAATACAAAATACTATATTTATAGTAAAATAGGATATGAGTCTATAAAGTATATTCTTAAGAAATAATATACTTTATATAATAGATAGTAGTTATATTGAAGGTCTCTGATCTATTGAAAGTTATATACTTCTCAGGGTCCCTATAAAAAGAGCTATACCCGGTAGTTAGCTCTTGTTTTATAAACCCTATAGATACTAGTAGTACTAAGGAATCATTCAAATAGAGGAAACTTTAAATAGTAAATATAGTTAGTTAATATGATTTGAGGTTATATTAAAGGTCTTTAATCTATTCCAAGTCACATGCCTCTCGGGAACTCTTTAAAGGAAACTATACCTAGTAGTCGGCTTTTACCTTATTTACCCTATAGATATTACTAGTTCTAAGGAACTATTTAAACAGAGAAAACCTTAGGTAGTAAAGGTAATTAGTTAATATAATAGCTAATAAATAGAAAGTATATATAGGCCTATATGCGTTATAGTTACTCTTTAAAGATCATAGTTATGTAATACTAATACTAGCTAGCTAGTAATACCTATTACTAGCTATTAATAGTTACTAGCTATTAATAGTAGGTAGTAAGACCTAATAGCTAGTAGTAGTTACTATATATAGTTTATATAATTAGGAAGTATATATATACATACTAGTCGCGCTTGCCTACTATAGGATTCGAACCTACTACTCTTACCATAATAGTAAGAGCTAGCTAGATATTAAACCACTATATTAAACGGGTGTTAGTTAATATAATAAGGAATAAATAGGGAAAATATAGGCCTATCTATCGTAATTACGTTTTAAAGATTATAGTTATATAATACTAATACTAGCTAGCTAGTAATACTTATTACTAGTTATAAATAGTTACTAGTTATTAATGACTATTAGTAGGTGTAAATAGCTAGTAGTAGTTACTATATAGTTTATATAACCGGAAAACACATAGCTACTAGTTACGCTTACTTACCACAGGATTCGAACTTACTATTCTTACTATAAAACGGTAAAAGCTAGCTAGATATTAAACTACTACGTTAAGCGGGGTATACTTTATATAATAAATATAGAGTGACTAATAGTTTAATAAAATATTTTATAGTAGTATTCTAAGTTTCTTTGATGAAAAATAAATATTAAAAGTTTTAATAATAATTTCGAAATACTTCTAAGAGATAAAAAGTATAAAGACCTTATTACTTAGTACTAGAATAAGAGGTTTTTGTATTACCCCGTTATTTCTATTAAACCTCTACTTTTATAATAAGAAGAATAGTACTATTTTAGGTTATTTAGGTATTTCTTGTTTACTAGGGAGTATTTTAAGTATTTTTATATTTCTAGTATTCCTAATTCCTCGAAGTCTTTCTTCTTATTATATTTTTAAGTAGTTTAACTAATCTATTATATTAATCTAAGTAATAGAAATACTAAACTAATAGTTCTAGAGAAGTTTCGTAAGATTATTAGCTATAAAGTTTCTTAAAAGTATATATTTAATCCTAAAATACCTCTACTAGGCTTCTTAGTATAACTAGTAGTTATAAATATTTATTAATTTTAATCTTATATATAGTTATATCATTTTAGTAAGTACAAAATATATTTTTTATTAGTTATTATAATAGATTTAGATAGCTAAGTAAAATATATATATTTTATTTTTACTAAATATATTTATTATAAAATCTACTTAGAATATAGTAATAAAATAGCTAGTAAAAATAGCTTCTTAAATAGTTTAGGATAGTATTAAAAGCTCTATTTTAGTTATTAAAATAGTAATAGTACTTTCTTTATTAGTGTATGATATTATTAAGTCTCTAAAGAGATATATAGTATATATTTAAGAGTTCTTTTAATTATTACTTTTATTTATAAAACTAGTATCTGTTATAATAATAAGGTTATTAAATAGATTACTAGTTTCATAACTTAATTCAAGGTAGAAAGTTCTTAATCTTACTAAAATATTATATTATTCATTTAACTTCTATATAATAGTTATCTAAAAGGGTTTAGTTAAAGTATAATAATTAGTTTATTATATAAATAATATCTAGTCTTATTGGAACTATATTATAATTAATAAAATTAATATCTTATTAGTAGTATTTAATCTCTATATAAGAAGCTTAATTATATTATAAGAAAAGCTTTTCGATTTTTAGAGATGTTTTGAATTATGTAATATACTATATATACTTTATAAAGTACTTTAAAAGCTTTTTAATATATATTACTTATAAGAACTATAACTATTATACTACTTAATCTTAAATAACTTTAATACTAAGAAACTACTATAATCTTTATTTCTTTTAAAGTAATACTTCTTTTAAAAGTCTACTAATAATATAAGTATTTTAGAAGTATTTTAAAGGGGAAAGAAAATATATAATTATTAATATAGAACAAAAAGATAATATACTTTTTAAGCTAATAATATAGTTCTCCTATAATACGTTTATAGTTAGAATACTTAAAGCTTATTTCTAAGTAGTATTACTAGAAGAAGTGAGATTTCTAAAAGTTATATAATATTTTATTTAGGTAGTAGATTTTACCTAGTATTTAATACTTTAGTAGTATTTCTATTTAAATAACCTTATTAAGTATTATACATATAAAAGTATCAATTATATTATATTAGAATACTTTAAGATTTAAGTAATTAGTAATTATTATAAAGGTTTAAAATAATATATTTATTAGAGTTACTATATAGGTTTTAGAGTTATTTCATAACTATTAATCTCTATAAATAATAGTTATATTAAAGGTCTCTGATCTATTTAAAATCATATACCTCTCCGGGACCCTTTAAAAGTAGTTATACCTAGTTATTAGCTCTTACCTTATTTAGTTACTAGATACTACTAGTTCTGAGGAACTATTTAAATAGAGAAAACTTTAAGTAGTAAAATATAATTAGTTAATATAATAGCTAATAAATAGAAAGTATATATATACCTATATCTATTATATTTACTCTTTAAGGATCGTAGTTACGTGATACTAATACTACTAGCTAGTAATACTTACTACTAGCTATTACGTTAATAGTTACTAGTTATTAATATTAACAGCTATTAGTAAGAGCTAATAGCTAGTAGCGGTTACTATAATCGGTTTACGTAATTAGAAAATATATAGCTACTAGTCACGCTTGCCCGCCACAGGATTCGAACCTATTACTTTTACTATAATAGTAAGAGCTAGCTAGACGTTAAACTACTACGTTAAGCGGGTTTAATCTCTATAAATAACTAGATAAGTTTTGATTTTTAAGATATTCTTATACTTATTAAGTTTATAAGTATAAACCTAGTAGTACTCTAAAATCTTTAAACCTTTTATAAAAGCTTTACTAACTTTATTTGAGAAATATAATTTAGTATAGTTCTTAAGATAAACTTATTAAATTATTATTATTATCTTAGTAGATAGATAAGTAGGTATTATAAAGTAAAATATAAGTAATAATGATATTTTTTATTATAGGAGTTTTAGAATAGGAATTTCTATTTTTTTATACTTTAAGTAGTCTTTAATATCTAATTTACTTTATAATTAAAGTCTATTATTAGAAGTTTTAATATCTATATCTTAGAATTCTCGAGAAAGTTAAATCATTAGGACTTTTTTTAGTTAAGTATTTATATAACTTTATAGTTATAAATAGGAGTATTCTGGAGTATTTTAAGATAACGAAAAAGTATTAGCTAAAATGTAGTTTCAAATAAAGATTTCTTAGCTATTCTAGTATAATACTTTATCTATCCCTTATACTTAACCTTTTCTAGGGATACTTAGACTTCTTATTCTTTTATAGTTTTATCTATATAAATAAAATTATAGATAAAATAATACGTAATTCTAGAAAAGTTATTAATATGAATTTTGTAGTTTTGAATACTTTATAAAGCTTAGGGGTAGCTATTATAAAGATATAAAACCTCGAACTACTATAATTATTTCCTGTTATATCAATTATTTTATTAAGCTTTTTACTTAGGGTTTAATAAATAACTAAGTTAATTTTAAGTAGTTTTATTATACTTATTTCTTCTTATAACTATTAAGAAGCTTTATCAGAATTAAACTATTTAAAGTTGTTTTATAGAGAAATTATATCTCTACTAAAAATGTATTTTATTAAAAGAGATATTATAGGTTAGTATAATTCTGTTTTAGAGTAAGTTTTATACTTAATATTAGTTAGTTAAAGTATATCGAACTAAAAAGCCAATGTAAAAAAACCTTTTAACATAAGTTAGCTAGTTATATTTTAATTTTGTATCTATAGTTAGAATAAAATATCTATAGTTATAAATATAAAAGTAAACTAAATCTAATCTTATAGTATTATCTTTTCAAGTAATTTTATAAATTCTTTAGCATAGTATTTACTAGCCTAAAAGGTATATTAGTATTTAGTTATAAAGAAATACTATAACTTATAAAATCTTAAGTTAGAAATCATAGAGTAGTTTATTTCCTTATCTTATAACTCTTATATAAACCTTAATAACTATTTTAATATACTTAGTATTTCTATTTTAGTTTTAGGTATATAGAATAAATAGTTTAAAATATATATTTTGAGAAGTAAAATCTAATTTTAACTTCTTATATCTAGGGAGTTTGTTATTATATCTGAAAACTTTAATATTAATACTATACTAATATTTAAAAATATAATAAAACTCTTAAATACCCCTATTCCTATAATTCTAGTATAGTTAATAGGATAGAAATCCTAAGAATAATTAGTAGTTTTATCTATAAATAATAGAATAGAGGTATAATTATTATAATCCTAGTAATAGGGGTAGAAGCTAAAAATAATATATTCCCTAGAGGTAATATATAAAATATTCTCGTGTTCTATATAGTAAATCTTTTACTTAGTTTTACTAATATTATATATTTTATATATTCTTTAAGTAAGCTAGTAATTATGATATTTTTAGTAGTTATTAGTAATTTAAATATTTTATATAATTAAGATAAAATAGTTTAGAAGTTTTATACTAGGATACTTTAAGTATTAGTACTAGAACTATTTAATACTTTTTAGGGGTTTTCAAATAGCATTTATAGTATACTACTAATACTAGTAATATCTAGGAGAAAACTTATATTATATTAATAATATAGCTAAAATAGTTAATTTCTTATAAAATACATAATACTTAAGGATTTACTAGTTATATTAAATATCAATAGCTACGATTTTAGAGTAATTATTCCTCTATAGTTAAGATAGGTAATCTAACCTAGTATATTACTAGTAGCTTTATTTTTATAATTACTAAAAAGAGATAAAGTCTATAGTTAGAGTAATATAGAAGGTAATATTATAGAAATATAGTTGAACTTTTTTATTTTTTATAGTTTATATAAAGGTCTTAGTATCTCTATAGTTTTTAATTAGTATAAGGTTTATGTTATACTAAATATAATCTCTTATAAAAACTCTTTGAAAAATAATAAAATATTCTATATCTTAGAAGATATAAAGTAAAGTACCTAAATTAAGGATAAAAGAGTTTTAGAGAAAGTCTTACTAAAATCCTTCTTTATAGTATATTTATTATATAGTATTATAGCTACTTTAGCTAGAAAGCTAACTATAGAATTACTATTATCTAAAGTTCTAAATTCTTCTGACAAAGTCTAGATCTAAAATAAATAATTATTTGATTTTTTAAGTTAAAATATTTAGTACTTAGCTTCTATAGGCTAATTAAAGGTATATATAGTAATAGTATATTAATAAGTAACTTAAGTTATATTTTAGAAAGTATAGGGGTTTATCTAAAGTTTAGAACTATTTCTTATTATTTTAAGTATTTAAAGTAGTAGTAAAGGTTTCTATTGAAATATTGAAATACTATAGCTTATTTTACTATACTAGAAAGCTTTGAAGAAATACTATATAGTTTTTATAATAGCTAAGATTATTTTATCTAAAAGTATAAAATCTAAATAGTTATAGATTAGCGGTATATAGTTTTATATATTAGACTGAATTAGTAAGTAAACTAGCGAAATTATAAGATCGTAAACTTATAATACTCTGGTTATAAATAAAATATAGTTAACTACTTAAGCTTTATATACAATACTTTATTACACCTAAAACTATACTTTAGTTATTATTTTTATGATAAAGTATTTAAGTTTCAGGGATTAGAATACTTTATAATATACTAAAATAGTATTATAGAGATATAGGTTATTTATAATATTAAAATAGTTATAGAACTTTATAGTTAATACTACTATATTCTTTTCTATATAATAGTACTAGTATTATAGTATTTTACTTATATATTTAATGATCTAAATTATTGGATAAGTTTAATTCGACTATTGATATTAGTAGGTTTAAGTTCATAAAGTATAGAGGTTATAGAAAACTATATAAACCTTTAGGCTTTTCTCTATAAAAGTTAAAATATCTTTTATTTAAATCCTTTTATTAATATTTAGTAAGAAATATTAATTTTCCTTATAGTTAACCTTTCTAGGGGTAAAGTCTTTAAAAATACTCAATTTAGGTATGTTGTAAGTTTATTAGTATTACTTAGGTTTTAGAAAGTTACTTCGGAGTAGTTCTCGAAAAGGTTCTAAAAGGAAACTTGAATAAATAGTTGTTTTAGGGTTAAAGTAGGTTTATAAGTTATAAGCTTTAGCTTTTACCTAAAAGGTATTATATTAAGTGAGCTACTAATTAGTTCTTTTAAGAACTAAAAGAGGGGTATTTTTAGTAAATATTTTAATAGTCGAGATATATAAATTCAGCGTAATATATATTTTTTAGCTTAGTAGTTTTTTAGTACTATAAGATTCTTAATTATTATATATAATTAAGGGGTATAATCTTGTATATATTATATATAATCAAATATAGCTATATATACTATATAAAGCTTTTTTTTAAGTAGTTTAAATAAAGCGAGGCTTATAGATATAGTATTAGCGTCCGAGGTTTAACTAGTATAAACTCTACTTCTCGAGTAAATTATTCCTAATAATATATTACCCCCTAAAGTATAATCTTAGTTTTCCTACCCTCCTACTAACTACTATAATTAGCCCCTAGTTAATCTAAAGCTAGACCTTTCGTAGCTATAACTAGTATACTTACTTTATATTAACTTTTTTATAAATAATAAATAACTAATAACTTCTTTACGATAATTCTATATTTTTATACCTTAACGCTTCCACGTTTTTATAGTTATATATAATTTAAATATCTCAAGATATTTAATTTCTACTAATTATAAGTACTCTATTCGAATATTTATCATAACTTGAATATCTATAACTTTAAAGTCTTCTAAACTAAACTTTACTTATCCCTAAAACGAGACTTTGTACTACTAATATAAAGGTTTTCTATTATTAATATAAGTTAACTTATAATTTCTATATGAAAATAATAGTATCTAGCTCATTCTTATTAGTAAACGATTTTAATATATTAATTAATTATTATTAGTTTATTTATAATATTTATATAGATACAGATATTCCTAGTATAGCTAGATAGCTTTTAAAACTTGTATAATTATATTATTATAATATTCTAATATATCTAATAATTAATATTATAGTAATATATTAATATTAAGCTATTACTTAATTAATATTTAGTTCCTAATATTTTTAGTTTAGTATAGTAAGTTATAAGTTAGTTAGATAAGTTTCTTTTCAATATTTATAAGTTATTTATTTATCATAATACTTAGGATTATTTTATTAAGGTTTATTTTAATAAAATAATAGCTTTAATTATAATAGTTATAGCTAGATATCTCTGTATTCATTCTCTATTTCTTTTTTTATAAGTAGTTATATAGATTTTGAGAAGATTTTAGTTTTATATTAAAAGATATAGAAAAGTGATAGATTATAGAATACCTAGTTTTTAATATTTTATTTTATTCTATTTTTAAGAGATATATAAAAATTCTTAACCTTATAACTTTAATAGTTATTTTTAGCTATATATACTAAACTTTAGCTTAGATAAAGCTTTCCCCGATTATTATTATAAGGTTTTCTATTACTATAAAGTTAAATATTAGAACTAGGAGTATAATTATCTAGAATAATAAGTAANTTTTATTACTATTTTAACTAGTTACAAGCCGGTATTAGCACGAATACTATTATTAGGTAAAATTTACAGCTAAATCTATATATAGAGTAAAAAGCTTAGATACTCTTCTAGGTATAGAGCAAAACTAACTAAATAACCAGTTTTACTAAAATAAAAGATTTTATTGATTATTCGAAAATAGAAGTATCTATAAATGTTCCAAGATGAGGAGAAAATACTTATTTCTATACATTTTATAGAATTGAAAATATAGAGACTTTACTAATATTTTACATACCTAGCTATAGTATATTTCTATAATATCTTTACTAAAATAGGATACCTAGTTAAATATTATACTTTTAAGCCTTTCAAGTAGTATGATTACTAGTACTAGATATATAGTATTATTTCTTCTTATTTTCATTTTACTATTTAGGATAATATCAAGTTTAACTTTAAGGTTATTAATAGTATTATCTATTTTAATAGTTATTCTATATTTTATGTTATTAATATTACTTTAATATTTAAGATTATTTATTTGTTAGTAAATATCTCAGTAAACGTAATATAGGAAGCCCTAAAAGTATACTAGATGAACCTTTATTAAACTTTTCTAGATTTTATTATTACTAATAGAAGAATAATATTTTAATCTAAAGAGTTTAGATTAGAAATGAAAACTATAAGATTAATAGTTTCAACAATACTAACCAAAATATATAATAGTATTAGTAAAATTAAATGTTTTTATATTTTCTTCTACTAAATATATAAGATTTATTATAATACAATTATTATAATAACTCAAGAAACGTTTTTTGTAAGTAATATATCAAGTACTTAATAATACTATTAACTTAAATGGGTTTATACTTATATTATTTATTTTTGATATATACTTATATTCTATAGAGAACTCTCTTCTTTCTTCAGATATAATTACTTAAATATATACTATATAAAAAGTAATAGAGTAAATCTACTATATCTATACTAAATATACTATTAATATTATTTCAGTAATATAGAATAGCCCTAATATTTTAGTTATAGTAACTTTTCTATTTTTATTTCTTATATATATAATAAGAGAAATAGAAATAATAGAACTTGTTTAGCTTTATTACTTTTACCAGTAAAATATAAATTCTTAAATTCTTTTCTAGATTCCAAGAAGTTTGAACAATGATTATAAAACTATATATTACGAATAACTAATAGGTCTTACTAGATATATAATTTATAGAATTTATACTTCATAGTGTTAATATATATTACTTTAGTTATTTCCTTAATATTAGTACTAGAAATCTATTATAGACCTAGGTTTTAAGGTTTATATAAGATATTACTATTAGGGTTAAATATAACTACTATTTCTATAATCTAGTAAAGAGGTTTTATTTTAAGTATAAACTCTTCAAATTTATTATAATACTATCCAATTACTACTAGAATATCTCTCGTAATTAGTTTCTAATATTAATAAACTTCTTACCTAGGTTTAATTTAGTAGCAAATAATAGATAAATAGTAAATAGAAAATATAAGATATAATAGTAAATACTACTACTCCGGAACTCTTCATAAGAGCTCTAATATATTAATAGTAGACTAATTTAATAGAAGATAAAAACTAAGTTTTTTAAGATATTTCTATATAGTTCTAATAGGATTATAATATAGTTTTATAAGTAGAATAAATATCTTTTCTAAAGAAGAAGTTATTCTTTACTACTATTTACTTTAAAAGTAATACCTTTTACTTTTCTATATAATAGATTACTATATAGTATGAATTAGAAATTAATTAAGTTTTTATTAGGGAACCTGAAGATTTCCAGCAATCTTTATAGATTAGTTTATTACTTAAAGTTTAGATATAGGTTAGTAATTTTTACATAATATAGGAATTATAATATAATTAACATATTAATATCTTTTTCTAGTATTTTAGTAAGTATTATAAGAACTCCTATCATAATACTTAAGCTTTTAAGAAGATTTACTACTTCTATTAGGCATTTAAATAGATATTTACTAAACGTTTTATTAAGTTTAAATTAGTTATAAGATAAGTAAAGGGGTATTCTTAGGTGAAGAATATTTAGCTAAACTATCTCTAACTAGCCTTTTCTTATTAAATTCAAATAGCTACTATTAGCTATAATATTGACTAGATAAACTATTATACTACTACCTAATACTACTATATAATCATAATAAACCTTAACATCCACAATATAGAATTATAAGACTATAGTTAATTATAGGTTTTATTTTAATTCGAACTAATAATTAATTAGAATAGGGATATATAAATAATAAATATAAGGATAACTTAAACTATCCTAGTACTAGTATAATACTACTATACTACTACTTTTGCCTATTATAAGGGGTTAAATAAATCAGCTATTATAACTAGTAAGTTTCAATTAACTCTTATTATAAGGATATATAAAGTTTAATGAGTAAGCTTTATAGTTATTTAAGTATATATATAAGCTAATACTTATATATATTATAATACTAAAAACTATTCTTATATAGAATATAAACTATAACTTATTTACCTACTAGTTGTTTCTAATATTAATACTCAGGTTTTATAATTAAATAAAAGGATTATAGATCATAAAGAAGAAGTTTAGTTTTTTAAAAGAGATTCTATAGGAAATAAGTTAATATAATTACTAATAATAATACTTTAGTAATAGATAAATCTAGACAAATAAAGAAATAAATAGATAAGCTGTTTTTCTTAGTTTTTATATTAATAAATAATTAGTTTTTTATTTCTATCTAGACTAATATTAGGCTAAGTTTATACTAAATAATAGGATCTCTCAATAGGCATATACTATACTATATAACTATTCAAATTTACTTTTCCCTTTATTTAGCTATAACTCTATACCTATATTTAAGCTTTATATTACTAGAATATCTATTATTCTAGTAATTAAAATTAATATATAAGAACTCTAATATTTCCCTAATACCTCTTTTCTCTATAATAGCTTAATATAATCCCCTTTCTAAGAAATCCTATCTTTAAGACTTAATTACTAGGATACTAGTATAAATTAGTAGCTTTTTACTAACTTTTCAGTACTTTATTCTAGTTAAGATTTAAATATTTATTCTTAGTTCTATATCTTAGTTTCCTAATATTAAATCTTAGCTATTATCAGCCTCTTAAAATTCAATCTAATTATAATTATATTTTAATTCACTTAAAGCTTTTATATAAAATAACTGGTTTTTTTAACTATAGAAATACTAGAAAGATTTCTTCTTTACTTCTAGTTATAAAGACTTATATATCTATTATAATTATAATTTCTTTTCTTTTATAAATCTATACTAAGCTTCCCCTAGTAGTAACCTATAAGTCTCTTATTCTTACTTATTCTATAGAATACTATTCTTACTTACTAGTTTTAACTATATATACTTTATAATTCTTTTAGCTTTAGAGATTAATATTATTTTCTTTATTACTCCTATTATTCCCCCCTAATAACTTATAAGTAACCTTTTAAGTATTAATTTTACTTTCTTCTACTTTAAAAAAACCTTTAATTACTTTTAACTAAAAGAGAACTTTTTTTATTATTCGGATTTCAAATCTCACGTATAAGTTGATTTCGTATTCTTCTTTATTAATACCTCTATTTCGAAATTATTAAAAACATAATAATAATAATATAATATCTACCCCACTACTTCCCCTATCCTTACTCCCCCTACCCCTACTCCCCCCTTATTATATCCCCCTACTCCTATTCCTACTAGAAAAAAAACTACTACTATAAAGAAAAGAACTACTAAAATATCGCACACTTATATATAGGTAAATAACGATAACAATAATAATAATAACTTTAAGTACCTTATCCCCTACTACTATTATTTCTACTTTATAGTAGCCTAGAAACCCTCAGGCATTACTCCATTATTCCCTATTTATAGTAAGATTACTAGTACATTCTACTATTTCTTTTTTCCTATTTCTATTAACTATTTTAGATACTAGTAATAAGTATTATTATTATACTACTATATATAGTAAGGAATATAGTCTAGTATACCCCTATCCCCCCTCTTATAAGCTATTCCTATAACTATAAAGTATTTTCTAATATATTCTTAAACTACTTATACTATAATTCCTATAGCTTTTATTTTCTATTTTCTTTCTAGGAGTTTTTAGCTAAACCTAAGCCTACTACTACTACTTATAACTATAAAGTAAATTTACTACTTTTAACTCCTAATACTTCCCTATTAATTACTAGTATAAGAAGATTTTCAAAGAACTTAGATTATAGTTAGGAAGGTTTTCTAACTTAAGGTTTCTAACACTAATAAGTCTCAAACTAAATATAAAACTAAAAATAAAGAAGTTAAGTAGATAGCTTATAAGTACTAATTTATAGCTATTAAAGTTATAACTACTACTACTTCGCGGTATAACTACCTCCTAGAGTAAAGTCTAAGAACTATTACTACCCTCTAGTAAATATAAGAAGTATAAACGTATATTATTTAGGTATAGACTACTCCTCTTATAAATCTCTCTACTATTTTTTTTAGAATAGTTATTAACTTATTCCTATATTATAAGTATTCTTTACCCCCCTGGTACGTTTCTAGTAATTTCCTTTTATTAATAGTATCTTTATAGTTCACTAATATTCTCGATTCTTATTTCCTAACCCCTAAGGCTAACAGGGAAGCTAATAATAATAATAAAAGTAACGAGGAAGGTAATAATAGTAATAATAATAAAAATAATAAATAATCTAATACTTTTCTAGTTCCCCCCTTCTCCCCTTAATATTTTACATATATTTCTCTTTTTAGGGATAAGTTATTGTCTTTTCGCTGTGTTTTTTCGTTAGGTTTTTAGGCTAATATAAGCTTCTTGGCTTTATTACTGATAATTCATATTTACTATTCCCCTTATAACTTCTTAGTAATACTTAGGAGACTTTCTTGATATTCTAATTTTAATTCTAATAATATATTTTACTAAAATTCTTATGAAATCGTTTCTATTTTATTTTTCTTTTATGTAATTGAATATTAATAGTTTCTTTATAGTGCTTTATAATCTAGTACATAATTCATTTTGTAAATATCATCTTCTAGGTTTTTGATAAGGACTATTTAGGGTTCTAGTAGATTATTTTTATATTTTCCTAATTATAATAGGGAGAAGATATTATTAATTTTATATTTCTTGTTTAAATCAAGCTTGAATACTTGACTTTTATTAATTATTTATATTACTTTAAATAGTTTTAAATATTTATTAGATAGCTTTTTACCTAGTTGTTTTTACTAAATATTCTTTATAAATAGTAATACGTAATCACTAACTTTAAAGTCGAATTGCTTTTTTCCTTATTTATATTACCTTATGTAATTTTTATTTACTTTTTCTAGTAAAGTTTTTAGCTACTTTTAATATAACTAGAAGTATCTTACTTTTTTCTCTACTATAGAAATAGCTTTAGGTTTTATATATTTAGGAGAACTATTATAAAATCTTTTTAACAAGTAATTTATTAAGGTATCTATTAGTATAACCTTAGTAGTACTATAGACTAAAGTATTGTAAATAAATTCAGCTATAGGTAATTACTTTACTTAATTATGTTAATTGAAGTTAATTATTACTCTTAGGAAATACTTTATATTTTAGTTTTGCTATTCTATTTAATTATTAGTTTATAGATAATATACTATACTTAGCTTCCTCTTAATAGCTAGTAAGTAGGTAACTAAAGCCTAAAACTTATTTATAAATAGTAAATCTCTATTGAATTCAATAATCTAAGGAATTCTATATTTAAAGAGAATATTATTTACTAGTAAAACTACTAGGTTATCTACTATTAGGGATTTCTTTATTAGTAAGTAGAGTATATATTTCGTGATTTAATCTACTACTACTAGTATACTTTTATAGATCTTCCCTAAACATCTAATTAATTTAAGTAATTTAATAGTAAAATCTATACTAATATATTACTATAAACTAGTAGGTACTAGTAGAAATACTAACTTATTATATACAAAGTAGTATTAAAGCTTTAACTACTAGTATATTATATATTATAATATATATTCTCTAATAGTTTTTTTTATTAACTTCTACTAGTATATTTAGCTTAAAATCTTAACTATCTTAGTAATACTTAGGTAGCCCCCTAGGGGTTTATTATAGAATATTATTAATAAGTTAATCTAAAATTAATATCTATCCGGGATAATTAGTTTATTTTAGAATCTTATTCTTCTTTTATTATTAATAGACTAGTTTTCTCCTCTTTAGTATAACTCCTCTTTTTTCCTAGTAATGGCTTCCTTTTAAGTTTCTTAGATCTTTTCTTCTAATATCTTTTATAATTTCTTTTAGAATAATATCTTCTTAGTTGACTTATAGGTTTTAGTTTTAGAAAGATATTATTACTATTTTGTCTAGGAATTAGTTTAGGAAGTTTTCTAGAAAAGTAGTCCTAGCTCTTTAGGTTTTTCCTTTTATAAACTAATAATCTAGCTATGTCGATAAACTATCTATTAGATTTGATTTCCCTAGTAAAAAGTTAATGATATAATTAAATAATAATATATCTTAAAAGAGTCTTATTTACTAACTATTAAATTAAAGTTTAACTACTAGGTACTAGTAACTTAGATAGTTAGTAATAAAAGTAACTTTATACTATTAATATAAGAAGTAATATTTCTATATAAATATTATCTTATAAATAGCTAATAATTTAATTTCAAGTATACTATATCTTAATTTTATGCTTTCTAATTCTCTCGAAAAATAAACTAGTAGTTGTTACTATTTCTCTTCTAACTAGGTAACTATTACTTTTATAATAAACTTAGAAGTATTAATTTCTATATAGATTAGAAGAGCTAGGTTATTTAGTTACTTTTGCTTTATACCTAGAATAGTATCTAAGCTCTTTACCCTATATATAGATTTAACTATAAATTTTACCCGATAATAGTATTCATG
>RYZW01000843.1:12326-23057 GCA_004367215.1 Colletotrichum trifolii | reverse complement strand
TAAATCTTAATAATTATACCTGAAAAGTTAGGTACTAGTAAGCTACTAGTAAGTTCCTAGTACTATTCCTAAGTAGATTGTTTATATTTTCTATAAGAGCTTCTCTTTTACTTTTCAGTTCTAAATAAATAGTATTTATACTTTTTATAGCTAAATTATAGCTTAGGTATAGCTTCTTTTAAAGGGTTTCCGAGAAGTATATAACTTTAAATAGATTAAAAGCTTTTAATATAACTATATAATATATTATATATAACCCGCTTCATATAGTAGTTTAACGTCTAGCTAGCTTATATTACTTTATAGTAAGAATAATAGGGTTAAATCTTATAGTAAATAAGCGTAACTAGTAGCTATATATTTTCTAATTATATAAATTATATAGTAACTACTATTAGCTATTAGTTTTTACTAATAGCTATTGAAATAATCAGTAATTAAGAATAGCTAGTAATGGGTATTACTAGCTAGTAGGTATTAGTATTAGATAACTACAATCTTTTAAAGAGTAATTATAATAGATATAGGTACATATATACTTTCTTTTTATAAGCTATCATATTAAATAACTATATTATTGCTATTTAAGGTTTCTTCTTTTCAAATAGTTCTTTAGCTTTAGTATTACCTATATGGTATATGAAGTAAGAGTTAAGGTAAAAGCTTACTATGAGGTACAGCTTTCTTCAAAAGGTTCCCGAAAGTATATAACTTTAAATAAATTGAAGACTTCTAATACAACTACTTATAATATATATAATAATCTCTAGTTTCTTACTTCTATTAATAGTAAGATAGTTCAACTAGAAAATATTAGTATAGTCTTCTTTTGAACTAAAACTCTTACTAGTACTTCTAAAATAGTTAAATAGACTATTAAGGATATTAAATATAGTTTTCTTAGCTTTACTATTTTCCTCAGTTTTAATAGACTTTAGAAAGCTATATTAAGTATAATTATAACACCTCAAGTTCTATTAAGACTTGTTCTCATAAAACCCTTCTCAAACCTGTTAAGTAAGTAGTATATATTATTAGTACTACTAATAATACTACTATTCCTTTTAATATTAATCTTAATTTGATTATAGTTAGAATAAAGACTTAGCTTATATTTGAGATAATATGCTATCATCTTATCTATACTAATCTAATATGAATTACTAAGACCTATTATTATATAACTATCTAATATATTTAAGCAACAATTAACTTTTTCTACTATAAAATATACTACTACACTTAATCCACTGAGATTATCAGTCATAATACCCCCTTCTTTCTTATTTAAATAAATACAAGAATTTATCTTAATCTTATTGAAGTTAAACTACTATTTACTATAAATAATAAATATGCTTTTGATCTTTGAACTATCATAATAAACATTACTAACTTACTTTACTTAATAACTACTATTTAAAAATAGTATTGAAGATTATTAAGAAGTTTAACAATGTTTTTACTAACATAATTATATTAAGTATAAGAAATAAAGTTTAGAATAATACTTTAAAACTTAAGAAAATACTAAATTAATCCTACTTTATAAGTACTTAGCTTAGTTCTACTTCTATATTTATATTATTAATAAGTAAAATAATTAAGGATATTAGCTATACTATTACTAAGGTAATATATATAATACTTATTAATAATAGTCCTCCTTAAAAGCTTTTGGATTATACTTTAAATGGTACTATTTAGATTCTTAATTTCCTATGATAAATAAACAAAGAGAAACTTTACTTTTATAAGATTATAATAACAAAGTTAATTCTAGCTGAAAACTATAAAGGTTTGTAAATTCAATATACTCGAATACTTAGATATATTATTTATATTTATAAACAAAGAGGTAAGTACTTTCTATATACTACCAAAACTGAGATATGTATTAGAAAAAGCTTTCTTATTAGCTATGCTTCTTTATATAGTTATATTTACTATATTCATATTCTTAATATAAAAAGAACTCTTTACTATTATAATATTCACTTTAACAAAAGCCCTAATAAGACTATTTTATGTTTTCTTACATATATTACTGAATAGAAAGATATTAATTATAATACTCTATTTAATAAACTAAACTTCTAGATCTAATATTGTAGAGAAGTCTTAGATTAAACTACTACTACTTTAAAGGACTTCTCTTGAGAAAGAAATATTACCCTAAAGCTAGAAATATATTACATTAATAATACTTATACTATAGAATATATAATTCTATTACTAGAAAACTGATTTCTATTAATTACTATATCATAGTAGCCTATTACTAATATTATAAATAGTAAATCTAATAATAGCATTATAAATGCTATTCAGAAATAACAATTAGACTACTTCAATCTGAGTATTAATCTACTTATAATAATACTGCTTCATATCCTTATAACTTCTACTATAAACTATCTTATCTATATTACTATAATAGAACTATTAAGTTACCATTATAAAGCTTGAAATATTTATTCTTAAAAGACAAAGCCTATTTTATTACTAATACTTATATTAATCCAGGAAACCTACGTACTATTACCCCTTTTATTATTATAATACTATTACAAGTCCTCCTATTAGAATATACTATTTTTAACACTATTAAAGAAATACAAAGAAACTCTTTCTAGCTTTCTTACTAGAAACCTATATAAAATACTAAGATATAATATATAATTTATAAAGAAACCTTCTATTCTACTGATAAACTTTCTAATCCTAAATTCTTTCTAAATATATACATCTTTCATATTAAAACTAATATTTTAAATAATATTCTAAACTTTAAAGCTTAATGAGTTATTCATAGTAATAATAGGAAAAGTGATCAGTTTTCTTAGGAAATCTATCCTACTATAATAACTACTACTACTACATATTCTTTCTTTACTATTGTTATACTCGATTATTTCATATATACAATATATAACTTAAGTAATATTTTCCTTATTACCCCTATCCTCCAAAATAGTCAAGTTTATGTTTATTAACCCATAAGTTACTCTAATAGTATAAAGAAAGTTTAATTATTTAAAAGAATACTTTATAGCTTCTATAAAAGCTTTTTATAATAACTTTAACTTATTATAGCTAGAATAAAGAAAATTAGCTTTAATCTAATTAAAAAGACTATTTACTTCTTTATTAGTGAGAGTTTTGATATATATACTTTTATACCTATTAATAGACATATTATAACCACTCTCACTTTTAAAACTATAGAGAATGTTTGAAAGATACTTAAAACTATATACACCCTAAAGGACTTTAGTATTACTACTTAATTCTTAGGTTTTCAAATCTACTATAATATTATAAATTTCTTTTAATCTTAATATACAGATATCAGCTCTATACTATACTATTCTAGCTATTATAAACCTTATACTATCAAACCCCTATTACTTACTAATAAAAGCTTTTTAATAATATAATTAAACAATAAACATAACAATAAATCTTGATAGCTCTATATAGAATAGACTAGCTACTTTAACTAGTTAACTATTAATATTTAACTAGATATTACTTATACTATAAATAAACTCTACTAAATAAATACTAATTCTTCTTTTACTTATTAAATACTTCTTTTAATATCTTATTCGTACTATTAACTAAAATATTACTCTTAGAAGAATATATCTTATAATAAATCTAAGATTTTACACTATACTAAATACTACTTTTATAGATAATAGACTATCTTATATATTAACTAGCAACTATATAGTCTATTCTATAAATTCTCCTATTACTTAGAAATCTAAGAAATAGATAATTATTATTCTAAGCTTTATAGAAGTAGAGTTTATTAACCTTATACTTACTAGTATATCCTTTAGTAAATTTAATAATATAGTAAGTTATTACTAGATTGTTAGATTACTATACTTCTAGTTCTCTTTATAGATAATACCTTTGTTTTAAGAATTATTATAAATTTACAAATAAGATATTATAGAAGTTATATTCAAGGTTTTTAATCTATTTAAAGTCATATGCCTCTCGGGAACCTTTTAAAGGAAACTATACCTAGTAGTCGGCTCTTACTTTATTTACTTTATAGATACTACTAGTTCTGAGGAACTATTGTAGTCGGCTCTTACTTTATTTACCCTATAGATACTACTAGTTCTAAGGAACTATTTAAATAGAGAAAACTTTAAGTAGTAAGATATAGTTAGTTCATATAATAGCTAATAAGTAGAAGGTATATCTACACCTATATCTATTATAGTTATTTTTTAAGGTCTATAGTTATATAATATTAATACTAGCTAGCTAGTTATACCTATTACTAGCTATTAATAATTACTAGTACTAGCTATTAACACTAGCTATTAATATTAGTAGTCGCTAGCTACTAATATTAATAGTTACTAGCTATTAATAGCTATTAGTAAGTACTAGTAACTAGTAGTAATTACTATATATAGTTTATATAATTAGAAAATATATAGTTACTAGTTGTATTTACTTACTATAAGATTCGAACCTATTACTCTTACTATAATAGTAAGAGCTAGCTAGACGTTAAACTACTACGTCAAGCGGGTATAAATAAGATATATATATGATATTAATACTTAGTATAGATAGATAGTTCAGGGAATTAATAATAATAGTATAATTACTTTCAATTTATTAGAAGTACTAATATAATTACTAAAAGGTTTACTAAAATAATAAATCTTTTTAAATATAAAGATTTTATCAGGTTACTAGAAACAGGAGATAGTTAAGATTAAAGGTTATTTCTATGATAATTACTAGTAACTAGATTGACTAATACCTTATTGAAAAGCTTTCAAGCTTATATAAACCTAAAAGTATCATATTTTTTAAAACCTCCTCGGATTTAGGTATTTTAGTTAAAACTAGGATTTTTAACAATTCAAGCTAGTTTCTTATGTTCTATTAGCTAGTTATAGGCCTAGCCTAAAGGGGAGTATTAGGGGTAAGTCATATAACCTACTATTACTATCACATACTAGTCTTAGCATATAGCTTTTAAGCTAGCCTTCTTATTTATTATAAAAGTATAGAGGGATCTCTTCCTTAGATATATCATTAATCCAGCTACATATTATCTTATATTCTCCAAATCTGTCGCCTAGTAGCTATTATATAAGTTCAGTAATTATTATATATAATAAACATATATTTATATTTTAAAGATATATATTATGATATAAGATTAAATCACTAGAATTAATATTAAAGCTTCTTTAAAGTTATTCAATCTTATTTATTATATACTAATTCCTAGATATTTAGAAAAAATAGAAATACAAGTATAGATTTTAGTTTTAATAATTTATTAATAAGAATCTTAATTATAAGAATATCAAAGAAGGATTGATATCTAGAAAGATACTATTTCTTATAGAGGAATAATTGTAAGTTCCTCAATTAGAATATTTATTATAGTATACTATTACTAGAATATGGTTAAATAAATTATTACTAAGGTTTAGATACAAAACTGGAAAACTAGAGTTTCTGAAGAATTAAGGATTCATGAGATCCTGAATTTAACTTCAGAAATTTAAGAAATACTTTTCTATTTTAATTCTCTTATTATAAAGGAATTCTCTTAATTATTCTTCCTATAAAGCTTATTTAATTACAAATATTAATTCTATTATTTTATTCAATTAGATTATTATTGATATTTAGAAGGAACTTAGGAACTTCAAGAGAACCAGTAACCTTTTAAGGTTTAATTTAAGAGAATACTAGATTCAAAGATAGATTTAATCTATTAGGATATTCCCTTTATTAATAAAGTAAATAGAGTAATATCTTGATATCTATTAAGAATCATAATAAATTGATATTAGAAGTTTTGAAATACTAGGAGCTAATTAGAATTATTTTATTACTAGGAGTAATATTTTTGAATCTAAATTTGGTATAATAATAGTTTTAACTACTACTAGTATTACTACTAAAACTACTTCCTAATCTACTTCTTAGTCTATTTATTAATTTATTTACTAATTTCTTTCCATCTTTATTTCTAAATCTAATTAACTATTAAAACCTTTAATTAGATTGTATCAAAAATAGAGAATACTATGATGAGGGATAAGAAGAAGTAGAAATATTACAGGGAATTTATTAACATTATTGTTGAAATTACTACTAAAGCTACTAGTAGTAGTAAAAGAAGAGAGTAAATTACACTTGAATTTATGGAGTAAATTATTCAAAGAACCACTATTAAATTATGAGTTCAAGTTAGAAGGAATTAGAATTTCTAAATCTTTAAACAAATATAATTTCTATACAGAATTCTATATAGAAAGGTTTAAGAGTCTTTATATGAGAATTACATAGTTTATTGAAATAGTAAAATTCTATAAGAATAATTCTAATTATTACTAAGTAGTAATTCCTAAGGAAATACTATAATATTCTTATAGAATTATTTATAATCAGTATATAATAGATTTAATTAATAAATCATAATTTAGTTACTATTTCTCTATACCTAGAATAGTATCTAAGCTCTTTATAATATATATAGATCTTACTATCAAACTTACCTAATACGGTATCTATACCAATACTAGCTTATAACTAGTTAGAATAGTAATAGAACTACCTATAATCATAGATAATTATACTCCTAATTCTAATACTTAACTTTATAGTAATAGAAGACTTGGTAGTAATAATCTATATAGGAAAAGCTTTATTAATACTAAGGCTTAATAGATATAAATAAAAATAACTACTAAGCTGATAGGATTAAGAGTTTTTTTTAAGTGCCCAAAAATAGAATAAAATGGAATACTTACTTAAAAATATAAGAACTAGGTATTCTATAATCTATTATTCTTCTATAATCTTTATAATAGAACTAAACCTTGTTTAAGATTTATATAGTTATTTATAGAATAGTAACTATGAGATAAATATAGAGATATCTAGCTATTTGGTTGCTTTTACTCTATACCTAGAATAGTATCTAAGGCTTTTACTTTTTAAATAGATTCAACTATAGATTTAATCTAATAATAGTATTTATACTAATACTAGTTTTTAACTAGTTAGAATAGTAATGAAACCACCTATTATTATAGATAATTATACCCCTAGTTCTAATATTTAACCCTATAATAATAAAATACCTCGTAGTAATAATTAGGGAACGTTTTATTAAAACTAGTATTTGATTTATATAACTAAAAGTAACTATTGAGATTATAGGGTTAAGAACCTTTTTGACTTTCTTGAACATAGAATAAAATAAAACGCCTACTTTAAGATATAAGAGCTAGGTATTCTATAACCTATTATACTTCTATAACTAAACTATACTTAATATAACCTAGTAACTAGAATAGTAATATACTATACTTTTATAATAGAATTGAAATTTCCTCGAAATCTACATAACTACTTATAAAACGATAAGTATAAGATAAAAATAGAAATATCTAGTTATAAGTATTATAACTAAAACTATTAGTATATTAGATTAAGTTTTAATCAAATTATTCTAAATACTATAATTAATAAATAAGTTTTAGATATTTAAAAGAAAGTTATCTAGTTATCCCATAAGTTACTATATTAAACTAATTATATTAGAAACTCAATATTAATTAGATAACACTTTAATATTAATATTTGATTATAATACTAATTACTAGATACTTTAGATTATTATAATAATATAATTATAAGTGTTTTAAAAACAATCTAGTTCTACTAGAAAATATCCGTATTTATATAAGTATTATTTATTTATTAATTATATTTAATATATTAAAATCGTTTCCTAATACGAATAAGCTACGTTTTACTATATTTATATAGAGATTATAAATTAGCTCGTATTAGTAATAGAGAATGTTCGTATAAGTAGTATAAAATCTCATCTTAGGGGTAAGTAAAGTTTAGTTAATAAGGATATTAAAGTAACAGATACTAAAGTTATGATAGATACTTAAATAGGATACCTAAAGTTAGTAATAATTAAATAATTTAAGATATTGAAGTTGTATATAGCTATAAACGTATAAAAGTATAAAAGTATAATGTTATTACGGAAAGAGTTATTAGTTATTTATTATTAAGCGAATTAATACGGGGTAAGTATACGAGCTATTATAGCTATAAAGGGTTTGGCCCTAGATTAATTAGAAACTAGTTATAATAGTTAGTAGGGAAATAGGAAGGCAAAGGTTATATTTCAGGGAATAATATATCTACTAATACTTATAGTAGAAAGCGAGCTATTAGCCCCTACCGAGATATCTAGCTATAACTACTATAACTAAACCTATTGATGTATTAGATTAGAGTTTAATAGAATTATCCTAAATATAGTAGTTAATACGTAATTTATAAATATTAAATAGAAAATAATCTAGTTATCCTACAAACCACTATACTAAACTAAAAGTATTAGAAACTAGGTATTAATTAGATGATATTTTAATATTAATACTTTCCTATAATACTAGCTACTAAATACTTTAGAATATAATAATAATATACGTATAGAGATTTTAAAAGCTACCTAGCTATACTAGAAGTACCTATATTTATATAAGTATTATTTATATATTAACTATATTTAATGAATATATCAAAATTATTTACTAATAAGAGGAAGCTGAGTTTTACTAGAGTTATATAGAAATTATAAATTAATTTATTTTAGTAGTAGAGAACTTTTATATTAGTAGTATAAAGTTTTATTTTAAGGGTAAGTAAGGTTTAGTAAGGATATTAAGGTTATGGATATGAAAGTTATAATATATATATAATAAATAAATAACATGGTATATAGTTTAAAAGTAGGCTTTTGAAAGGTATGTCTTATTTAAACTAGAATGAAGTATTCGACTATATATAAATAAGATAATTACATTTTATATAAACTAGTAGAGTTATATACTACCTAGTAGAGTTATTTAATAGGTTTAGTACTATACCTGTTCTTATATACCCCCCTAGTGGTAGAGCTACTAGATATCCTTTTATATTATTCAAGTAATATACTAAATAAATAAAATAGGGTAAATAGTTTCCTTAAGAAGGTTTTTAAGTACTTGAATGAAAAGAATTAATAAAATTATTATAATCTATTATATTCCCGCTTGACGTAGTAGTCTAATATCTAGCTAGCTCTTACTATTATAGTAAAGGTAGTAGGTTCGAATCTTATAGTAAATAAACGTAATTAGTAGTTATATACTTTCTAATTATAGTAATTAATTATAGTAACTACTACTAGCTGTCGGCTCTTACTAGTTACTATTAATAGCTAGTAATTATTAATAGCTAGTAATAAGTATTACTAGCTAGCTAGTATTAATATTTTGTAACTATAATCTTTAAAGAGTAATTATAATAGATATAGGCTTATACTTTCCCTATTTATTACTCATTATATTAACTAACTATATTCACTACTTAAGGTTTTCTCCGTTTAAATAGTTCCTCAGAACTAGTAGTATCCAAAGGGTAAATGAGGTAAGAGCCAACTACCAGGTATAGCTTTTTTTAAAAGGTTCCCGAGAAGGATATGAATCTAAATAGATCAAAGACCTTTAATACAATCCCCTAATGATCTATTATATATCTAATTATTTCTATTATATATTAAAAAGAGCGATTAGTTAGCTCCTTCTACAATTACTAGTAATCCGATTTCTTTCTAGACTATAAATAGATTATTTATCATTTTTTTACTTGCTAGTTTCTTTCTTCTCTTCTATACTAATATTCTCGATAATTAGTTCTCTATATTTATAGGGGATATATTTTATTAATATAGGTTTTATATATTAACTTTAAATATAATAATATATATCAGTTATCACTAGTATTCTAACTATAGGAGAAGCCTCTCAAATCTATTAAGAAAGATACTAGTAAAGCTAATAATAATACTTATAATATTAATACCGATCTCGTAGTATATTTCATATCTTTTTAACAGTTTTAATAGTACTAGTTTTCGCCTACTATATTTCTAAATTATAATAAATACTTCTTAATTCTGATCTAAAGAGTAGTAGAACATTAGTATTCGAAATTACTTTAAATAACTTTTACCTCTACTCGCTTAGTAAAGATAATAAATCTAGAACTCGAAATATTCTTCTTTACTCTTTTTGAGAAATCTGTTTTATTTAGCATCTTTAAATTTTCTCTATCTCTTTTAAATAAGTTAATTCCTATTATTTCCTTTCATCTCTTGTTATTATTAATACGTTTATTACATTTAGTAATTTTATACAAGAACGGTCTATTTCTAAGATTTAAGCTTAGGTTTCCAATATTAAAGGAATTTACCCCTTTATTAATCTAAACTTCTAATTATAGTGTAAATATTAAGTATATTAATTAAAGTTATTTATTTAGTTATATTCTATAGAATTCTTTAACTTTCAGGAATTTTTATTACTATCTCTAGCTCCTAAACTTACTGAAATGTCTAAGCTTAGTAGTATTACTAAGAAAAGAACTGTTTTAATAGAGAAGCTTACTATTACTACTAGTTTTAAATACTTTTATAGTTATCTAAAGAAGGTTTCTACCTTAAAACTTCTATTCAGTTACTTTTGCTCTATACCTGGAATAGTATCTAAGCTCTTTACTTTATATATAGATTTATCTATAAGTTTTACCTGATAATAGTATTCGTACTAATACTAGCTTATAACTAGTTAAAATAGTAATGAAATTACCTATTAT
>RYZW01000842.1:0-16513 GCA_004367215.1 Colletotrichum trifolii | reverse complement strand
GGCTAGCTATAATAGTTAATAGGGGGGTAAGAGGGCTAAAGTTGTATTTTAGGGGGTAATATATCTACTAATAATTATAATAGAAAGCGAGCTATTAGCCCCTCCCGCTATTCTAGTATAGTATTTTATCTATTTTTTATATAAAAGATTGTGGTTGTATTAAAAGTCTCTAATCTAATTAAAGTCATATACATCTCCGGGACCTTTTAAAAGTAATTATACTCAGTTATAAGCTCTTGCTTTATTTACCTACTAAATACTACTAGTTCTGAGGAACTATTATATAGAGAAAACCTTACGTAGTAAAATATAGTTAGTTAATATAATAGGTAATAAATAGGGAAAGTATAGGCCTATCTATTATAGTTATCCTTTCAAGATCGCAGTTATGTAATACTAATACTAGCTAGCTAGTAATACCTATTACTAGCTATTAATAGTTACTAGCTATTAATAGTAAGTAGTAAAAGCTAATAACTAGTAATAGTTACTATATATAGTTTATATAATTAGAAAGCATATATATATATACTTACTAGTCGCGCTAACTTACTATAAAATTCGAACCTACTACTCCTACCATGATAGTAAGACCTAGCTAGACGTTAAACTACTACGTTAAGCGGGAATCTATCCTTTATATTTAATTTTCTCTAGAGATATTTAAACTCCTCGCTTCCCTATAATTGTATTCATATAAATAAGATTATAGAAGAATATAATAGGTAATCCTGGAAAAGTTATTAATACGAAATTTATAGTTTTAAATATTTTATAAAACTTAAAGGTAACTACTATATAGATATAAAACTTCAAACTGCTATAGTTATTTTGTATTATATTAATTACTTTATCAGGCTTTTTACCTAAGCTTCAATAAATAACTAAATTGATTTTGAGTAGCTCTATTATAGTTATTTGTTTTCATAATTATTAAGATATTTTATTAGAATTAAATTATTTAAAATTACTTTGGAGAAAAGCTAAATTTCTATTAAAAAGAGTATTTTAATAGAAGATATTTTATAAGTTATTATAATTTTATTTTAGAGTAGATTTTATATTTAATATTAGTTAGTTAAAATATATTTAACTAAAAAACCGATAAAAGTATACTTTTTAAAACAGGTTACCTGGTTGTATTTTAACTTTATATTTATAGCTAAAATATGATATTTATAATTATAAGTATAAAAATAGATTAAGTCTAGTTTTATAGTACTATTTTTTTAAGTAGTTTTATGAAGTTCTTTGTATAGCATTTATTAGTTTAAAAAGGATATTAGTATTTAGTTATAAAGAAATATTATAGTTTATAGAGTTTAAGGTTAGAAATTATAAAATAGATTATTCTTTTGTTTTATAGTTCTTATATAAGTTTTAATAATTATTCTAATATATTTAGTATTTCTATTTTAGTTTTAGGTATATAGAATAGATAGTTTAAGGTATATATTTTAAGAAGTAAGGTTTAACTTTAATTTCTTATACCTAGGAACTTTATTATTATATTTGAAAACTTTAATATTAATACTATACTAGTATTTAAAGAATATAATAAAACTCTTAAATACTCTTATTATTATAGTTCTAGTATAGTTAATAAGATAGAAATCTTAAGAGTAATTAATAGCTTTATCTATAAATATTAGAATAGAAGTATAATAACTATAGTTTTAGTAATAAGAGTAGAAATTAAAAGTAATATATTTCCTAGGGGTAGTATATAAAGTATTCTTATATTCTATATAATAAATCTTCTATTTAGTTTTACTAATATTATATATTTTCTATATTTTTTAAGTAGGTTAGTAATTATTATATTTTAAGTAGTTATTGATAATCTAAATATTTCATATAGCTAAAATAAAGTAGTTTAGAAGTTTTCTACTAGGATATTTTAAGTATTAGTATTAGAGCTATTAATTACTTTTAAGTGATTTTTAAATAGTGTTTATAGCATATTACTAGTATTAGTAATATCTAGGAGAAGGTTTATACTATACTAATTATAAAGCTAAAATAGTTAATTTCTTATAAAATATATAGTATTCGAGGATTTACTAGTTATATTAAATATTAATAGTTATAATTCAAGAATATTGTTTTTTTATAGTTAAAATAAATAACCTAGTTTAGTATTTTATTAATAACTTTATTTCTTTAATTATTAAAAAGATATAGGATTTATAGTAAGAGTAGTATAGAGGGTAATAGTATAGAAATATAATTTGATTTCTTTATTTTTTATAGTTTAACTAAAGACTTTAGTATCTCTATAGCTTTTAATTAATATAAGTTTAATATTATACTAGATATAATCTCTTAAAGGAACTTTTTAAAAACATAAACAAATTCTATATCTTAGAAAATATAAATTAAAGTAGTTAAATTAAAGATAAAAGAGGTTTAGAGAAGATATTACTGAGGCTTTTCTTTATAGTATATTTACTATATAGTATTATAGTTAATCTAACTAGAAAACTAACTATTTAGTTATTATTATTTAAAGTTCTAAATTCTTTTTAAGAAATCTAGATCTAAGGCGAGTAATTACTCGATTTTCCTCTTAGTTAAAATATTTAGTATTTAGCTTTTATAAGTTAACTAGGGGTATGTATAATAATATTATGTTGAAAAGTAATTCAGTTTATACTTTAGAAAATATAAAGATTTATCTAAGCTTTAGAACTATTTCTTATTGTTTTAAATATTTAAAATAGTAGTAAGGGTTTCTATTAAGGTATTAAAAGTATTATAGTTTATTTTGTTATATTAGAAAACTTTAAAGAAATATTACATAGCTTCTATAATAGCTAAAATAATTTTATCTAGGAATATTAAATCTAAATAACTATAGATTATTAGCATATAGCTTTATACATAGGACTTAATTAGTAAGTAGGCTAGTGAAATCATAAGATTATAAACCTAAAGTATTCTAGTAATAGAAAGAGTATAATTAATTATTTAAGCTTTATATAAAGTATTGTACTACTTCTAAAGCTATATTTTAGTTACTACTTTTATAGTAAAAAACTTAAATCTTAGGGATTAGAGTATTTTATAATATACTAAAGTAGTATTTTAGAGATATAGATTATTTACAATACTAAAATAATTATAGAGATTTATAGTTTATATAACTATATTTTCTTCTATATAGTAATATTAGTATTATAGTATTTTATTTATATATTCAAAAATCTTACTTATTAAGTAAGTTTAATGTAACTACTTATATTAGTAGTTTTAAGTTCTTAAGATATAGGAATTATAGAAAATTATATAAACTTTTAGGTCTTTGTCTATAAGACTTATAATATCCCTTATATAAACCTCTTTAGTAATATCTATTAGGATTTATAGAATTTCTTCATAATTAATTCTTATAGGAATGGAGCTTTTAAGAATACTTACTTTAGGCATTTTAGAGGTTTATTAATATTACCTAGTTTTTAGAAAGTTACTTAAGAGTAACTTTTAAGGAAACTCTAAAAACAAGTTTTAATAAATAGTTATTTTAGGGTTAAAGTAGTTTTATAGGTTATAAGCTTTAGCTTCTATCTAAAGAGTATTATATTAAATAAACTATTAATTAGTTCTTCTAAGAACTAAAAGAGAAGTATTTTTAGTAGATACTTTAATAGTTAAAATATAAAGATTTAGTATAATAAATATTTTAATCTAGTCCCGATTAATATAGTAGTTTAATATCTAGCTAGCTCTTATTATTATAGTAAGAGTAGTAGGTTTGAATCCTGTGGCGGGTAAGTATAAATAGTAGCTATATACTTTCTAATTATATAAACTATATAGTAACTATTACTAGCTACTAGTATCTACTAATAACTATTAATAACTAGCTATTANTATAAGTAGGAGTTTTCTTAATTATATTAAAAGATTAAGTTTTTGATTCTTATTTCGAATTCTTTATGTATCCTAGCTAAAACTTATAATTTGTAGTTATATCAAAAGTCTTCAATCTATTCAAAGTTATATACTTCTCGGGAACCCTATAAAGGAAACTATTTCTAGTAGTTAGCTCTTACTTTCTATACTTACTAGATACTACTAGTTCTAAGGAATCGTTTCAATAGAGGAAACTTTAAATAGTAAGATATAGTTAGTTAATACAATAGCTAATAAATAGAAAGTACGTGTATGCTTATATCTATCATAGTTACTTACTATAGGATTATAGTTACATAATACTAATACTACTATTAGAGGCTGGCTATGAGAGGTGTTTCAGTAGTACCTTAATAGTATTATAATAAACTTGAAGAGTTTATACCTAGGGTGAAAACTCTTTACTAGACTATAGGGGTAGTAATTATACGGAGCCCTAATAGTAACATCCTATATAAGCCTTAAAACTTAGGTCTATAATATACCCCCTACTACCCTACTACTCCATTACTATAATAACCTATAATATCTATAACCTCATAACACAACCACAACATCTAACTACCTAAACTAATCTAACTAGTAAAAAAAATCCGTCAAGATAACTTCCTTAAGCACTACTAATATTAAATAGTCCTACTAATAAGAAAATTCAAATACTATTAATATTAAACAATCCTACTAATAGAAAAATTCATACTATATTTACCTTAAGTAATCTTATACTATACTCCTCCTCTATCTATTTATAAAAAACCCCTTTCTCCTCCCCTATATATAGCTTTACTCTTTTTCCTCTAGTATTATATAATTCCTATCTTATACCTATACTAGTACTATTAAATTGCTACTTTTCTACCCTCTTTCCCCCTTTTATATACTATTCATCACTATATCAACTACTACTACTACTAGATCTAGTTTCCCTAATAATAATCCCTCTTACTACTATACCCCCTCTAAGCCTACCCCCTATACCTATAATAGCTTTATTATCCAAAACAACTCTAATAATAATAACAACTAACCCCCTATAATAGTTATCAACACTTACCTCAACTATTATTTAAAGTAGAATAAGAATAGTATTACTTACTCCTATATGTAGGGTTATAGCTACTCTTACTATAAGTATTTATAAATAAAAAATAAATATAAATAGGGATCTTACCTCTTTACTATAAGTACTAAACTATATACTACTAGCTACTAAATCAATCATCTAGTTATAATTAACAAACATATTATTACCCCTACTATTACTACTTCTAAGGGTAAAGATAAAACTATACCTTACTATACTACTATCCTATTACCTAAGTTCTCCGCTATAGTCTAGTACTATAACAACTACCTCAATTATACTTAATAGGAAGCCTCTACCTATATTACTACTATACCTACTACTCCTACTTCCTATACTAAAAACGCTCCTACTTTTACCCTTACTTTTACCCCTAAGTAAATTATTACTAGCTTTAGTAATATTATATAAATAATAATAAGTCCCCCCTCTTCTCTTTCTATACTTTTATCACACTAACTTCTTTATAGTAAAGTACTATAATATATTCTAGTACTTATATTACCCCCTACTAATATTATAGCTATATCCTTAGCTTTACTAAAGCTAGCTCGCCTATCTATTACCGCTGTATTATTACCCCCCTAACCTAACACTAATAACACCTTACCTGCAAATAAGTATTATTTATTAATATCCCTAATAATAAAGAGGAAGAGGAAAAAGATAATAATAATAAAGAAGAGGATTTCTAGGGTAACGAAGAAATATAGGATAATACTAGCCCTTTTACTTAATTAGTTCGTTTAATACCCTAGAAACAAGTCTAGTAGCTAATTATATACGCCTCCTAAGGGCTATTATATTATTCGATTTATAACCTACGCAGCCTTTTACTACTAATAAATTAATATTAAACTATTATTCTCTTTAATATCTCTATACTATAACTCAAATCATATTACAGCCTTATTATTAGCAAGGCTCTCTAAAGGTTCCTATATTAAAGTATTATAACTTCTCTATTTAACTAATATATTATAGTTATATCCTTACCTAAATATATTCTTCACTACCAGTATCTCTTCAATATTATACTCCTTATATACTTCACTATCCTCTTTAACTAGAACTAGGATAGGATTAGGTTATATATCTATATACTATTATAATAGTAATAAGCTATCCTCTACTTATTTAATAAAATTAATATAGAATATTAAATAAATATTTATAGGGATATCTAAAGTAATATTTAGTAAGTTTAATATATCGATAACTTTATATTTAGAAAATGCCTAATTAAGTTTCTTACTTAGCTAGTTAATTTTAATATAATATAGTAATAACTATATTTTATCCCTAATTTGGATTTTTTTAGTTACCTATTGTATTCTATTTATACTTATTTTATTATACTACTATATATATATTACTATTACTTAAACTATAATAATACAAATTTTTAAAAAAAATAAGAAAACTAAAACTTATCCTAAGCTAGAATATATATTTTATTGTATTACCTAGGAATAAAAGATAAATATAATATTAAACCTATTTAGAAACCTATTTAAACTCATTTTAATTACTAAAAAGTCTCTATTATTTAATACTANCTTATTCTAGTTATTAATAAGTTTTTATTATTTAGTACTAATTAATAAGTAGTAATATAAGTTAGCTAGTTTAATTATAAGAAAGCGATATATACTTATAGGAAAGCTTAGATCTTAGGTATTACCCTCTCTATCCTACTATCTATCTAGGGATAGAATAATATTAATAAAAGTTGCTATACTTTTATTAACTAGTATAATGTTATCTAGAAAGTATTAACTTAGTCTGATCTATAGTTAGTAATAATTAATATAGGGAAATTATAGAACTATTACTAGGTATCTTAGAACCTCTCTATATAGGTTTTAGTAGTTATAGATATTATAGTTTCTAGCTAGATATATTTTGATAATTAGTTTATAATTATTATTAGAAATCTTAAGTTACCCTCTATAGTAAATAGTAGTTTTATTATAAAATTAATAGAAATTTATAACTAGAATTTATCAGGAATCGGGAAAGGTTATAAGAAGCCCTAGTAGTACTACTATCCTTTATACGAGTACTAGTAGATATTATATACCTATATGAAATACTTAATATCCCTTAATATACTATCTTAATACTAGTTTCGTAAAAGTACTACGAATATTAAGTTAATACTGGGGTAGCTTAGGACTAGGGAGTTATAGACTATTTAGAGAATTACTATTATTAGTAGCTTATATTTAGGGATCTAAACTTAGCCCTAGTAGAATAGAGTACTATTATTTCCTATTATATAATTAGCTACTTATATCTGTATTAAGGTTTCTAGAGGGAATATCCTCGCTACTTACTAGATAGTATTTAGTTAAACCTTATATACTAGTATTGCTGTAATTACCTAGTTCTATAGTAATAGTAATATAGTACCCTAGAATATAGTATGTCTATCTAGTAGTTTACTAGTAGTATATTAGTAGTTATCCCTTACTAGTATAGCTTTTTCCTGGCCCCTTTCTATTTATGTATTATGAATTAAAAGTACTAGGGAGGACTTATCCTTATCCCTATAGTTAATCTAGAGAAACTAGAAGACTTGTATTATAGGTTTCAGTTTTATTATATTATTTTAGTTTTATTAAGAGAGAGTATTAGGGTACCTAGTAAAGTAACCTAGGTAATATTTTAAAATAAAGCTAAACTCTAATAAAGTTTCTACTTACCTAGCTTATTACTCTGAAATAGGTCTTAGGTTTATAAAGTATTTTAATGTTTTGTAGTTAGAGAGAATAGTAAATAGTTCTACTATATTTTATAACTCTACTAATTATACTTTTAAGTATAATATTACTACTAGTAGTTTTTTATTATGAATAGTATAGTTCTGCTAGGCTAGTATAAGTCTAGTTAAATAATAAGTAATAGGTTATAGTATACTATCTCTATCCTCTTGTGAGAGGTAATTACCTAATACTACTTCTGAATAATTTACTTCTATTACTATATATTACTCTAGATTTTATTAAATTATAACTAGCTCTAAGATAAATATAAGCTTGAGCTTTTTAAATACTTGCTAGTATGTAGTATCCTAGTGAAATAGTACTTTTTTTTATATTAGTTAAGTAAAAAGTTCTATTAAATTAGAGAAGTAGTTAACTAGGTTGTGGTAAAAGTTTATAAAACTAAGGAAGTTCTGGATACTGTAGATATTTTTGGGAATTTCCTATTCCTAGATAGTTTTAACTTTTTTAGGGTTATAGTAGATACTTTTCCCTGCTTTAATAATAAACTTTAGATATTTTGTTTATTTTACTAAGAATTTATATTTCTCTAGGTTTAAGTATAACTTAGTTCCTTATAGCTATTTGAAGATTTGTTTAATTTTATTTTTATAGTTATATTTTGATTTATAATTATAGATAAGGATATTGTTTAAGTAAGTTATAATGAAGTTATTAAGGATACTTTGGAGTATATTATTAATATAGTACTAGAATATTATAGGTATATTTATTAGCTTAAAAGGGGTAATAAGTTACTTGAATAAGCTGAAATAGGTTTGAAAAGTAGTCTTATATTTATCTCTTTCTATAATATAAATTTTGTGGAATACTACGTGAATATTAACTTTTATGAAGTATATTACTTTAGATAATAACTATAATATCTCCTTAATTAGCAGTAAAGGGTAGCAGTTATAGGTACTAATAGTATTAAAAGTATAATAATCTATATAAAACTACTATTTTCCTCTAGGTTTCTTAATAAGGAGGATAGGTGCTCTAGCTATAGATAAGCTAGCCTAGACCTAACCCTTATCTATTAGGTTTATAACTTAGTATTAGATTTTGAGGAGGTACTTTCTTAGTATATTATATAGTAGTCTTTATAAAAGGTCTAGCTTAGTTCTATCTAGGTTCTTCTTTAAGTAAATATAATAGTTAAGGGATCCCCTATATAGAGGAAGGCTAGAGGCTTTTTCTTTATTAAAAAAATCTATAAAAGAAATATAAGTAGTTAGTAAAGTAAGTAGTAGCTACTCTGAGGTTATAAGTAATATAGTTACTAGGACTATATTAATCTATACTAAGCTAGTTACTAATTACTTATATCCCCCCTCTTCTAAACTAGAAAATATTATAACTAGTAACTCGATAAAATCTATAAACTTATCTATATATATCTTTTTCGGGATATTACTAATAGCCTAGATAGTTAAACTACTAACTAAATTAATTTATATTTTATTCCTCGTAAAGTCTAAAATAACTTATTAGTATTATAACTATAGTTTCCTAAGGATAGCTAAGTATACTATCCCCAAAATTATATAGAATAAAACTTCTAATACTTAACTATTAAAGTTAATCTATACCTTAGCTATCTTAGTAATATAAATCTCCTAGTTAATACTTAAAATAGTACTTAACTAGTATAGCTACGGTAATATAATAAATATAAAGTTCTACTACTTTACAAACTTTTTACTAATTACTCTATAATAATTATAACTACTATTAACCTAGATAGAAACAAAAGACTTATTATTTATTAATATAGAGATTAAGAAAAGCAGCTTATCTATTTATTTCTATATCTCTCTAGTCTTATTTATTATTATAGGGTTATTTTTAGTAATTATATTAAGCTACCCCCTAAGGAGTCTCTTCTAGGAAGCTAGGTTTTTTCTTTATTATCTATAATCCTTTTATCTAACTATAAAGCCTAAATATTAGTATCTAAAACTACTAGTAAGCANTATTTATTATTATAGTATTATTTTTAGTAGTTATATTAAACTATTCCCTAGGGAATCTTTTCTAGGAAGCTAGGTTTTTTCTTTATTATCTATAATCCTTTTATCTAACTATAAAGCTTAAATATTAGTATTAGAAATTACTAGTAAGTAAGTAAGCTATAATTTATATTCCGCGATAAAATAGTCTTTAGTACTATAATATATATAAATACTAGCTTATATATATACCTAGATAACCGCGGAGTTTACCTAATAAGCTTTATATATTTTAGTAGAAGGAGCTAACTAGGGCTTACTATCCTTAAAGCTTATATAAGATATTACTATTAAAGCTCTATATAACTACTACCCCTATAGTCTAGTAAAGAGTTTTTACTTTAAGTATAAACTTTTTAAGTTTATTATAATACTATTAAAATACTACTAAAGTACCTCTCGTAGCTAGCCTCTAATAAAACTATATTAATAGCATATTTAGTATAGGTATAATAGATTACTTTTATTACTTTCTAAATAATATAAATATAAGTAATAATATCTGGGGAAAAAGTAGAATTATCCGTAAAACGCAAGTATACGCTAAAAATAAGTAATATAAGTATAAAACTATTTAGCCTAGTAGTATGATTAATGACTTTATATACTACTTAAAAAGATACTTCTCAAGTTACGATTAGGATTTTATTATAATAAATCTTATATACTTAGTAAAAGAAAACATAGTAATATTTAACTTTACTAATACTATTATATACTTTAACAAGTATTATTTAAACTATTAATCCTATAACTTTTATTTCTAATCTAAATTCTCTAGATTAAAATATTACTCCTATATTAGTAATAATAAAATCTAGGGAACTTTAGTAAGACTTGATTTAGTATAACTTAAAGGTTTCTTATATTACTTTTACTAAGATGTTTAGTAAAAAGTAAGTAGTATTAAATACTATAACAGTATTAATAATATTGAATAAAAAATAACTATTAATATAGATAATATTAACGATAACCTTAAAATTAAACTTAATATCTTCTTATATAGTAAAGTAAACGTGGGAGGGGATAGTACTATATATTTAGTACTAGTAATAGTACTACTTAAAAGCCTCAAGAATATAGTATTCTATAATATATCTTATTTTAATAAAGATATTATAGAAATATACTATAGCTAAGTATTTAAATTAATAGTAAACTCTCTATATCTCTAATTCTATAAAATATATAGAGGTAAATATTTTCCCTTAATTAAAGAATATTTATAGATACCTCTATTTTTAAATAACCAGTATAATTTTCTTACTTTAGTATAGTTTACTATAGATATTATTAAATATTACTTTAAGGTTATTTATATCAATAAAGTAGAGTAAGAAAAGGATATTATATAATATTATATAAAATATAATAATACTAAGTAGCATAGGAATATTAACTATTCTAAGTATTTTAAATAAAGTAGTACTACTAAAGCGGATTATAACTAGTTCGCCCTATAGAAATATAAGGGTTATAGAAGGGTTAACTATTTACTAGAAAACTATAAACTAAGAATACCTAGTAGTTGAGAAGCTAGTAATACTTAAATTAAATAAAGTCCCTTAAAAGATAATAGATAAATAATAATTCTCAAGTATACAAATAGATATAGGGGCTATATCTATATTCTTAGTAATCTTAAAAGGAGTAGTATTTATTTTAGTAAAAATATATAATACTACTTAATCTTAGAAGAGTCTAGTAATTTTACTTCTATTTATAGTAGTAGGATTATTACTAAAGTATAATATAAAGAACTATCTAGGGAGACTAGATATTCCTAGAGTAGTAGAAATATAGTCTTCGAAGTTATATTATATCTAATATTAAGTAATAAGTTCTTTATACTTATTATCTCCTAGGGGTATTTAGAGATTATTATTAAGATTATTAATACTTTTATATTTAGCGAGAAAAGTCTAGTATACTATTAAAGAGAATATTTTTAGATTAGTAATTAACTTATACTTATTATATAAAGTATACTACTCCTCGAAAGTATACTTTATCGACTAGTAACCTGTTTTGCTATATATATAGTATTTCTTATTAGTATGGGTATATATAGAAATTAGGGGAAAGTAATATTTACTCTAAAGTAGTAGGGAGTAGCTAGGGGTATAGCTATAACGTTAAGCGTTACCTTAAAGTATATTATATATATAATAAGTCTAAAACTATTCTTCAAGTATATTACTATTGTCTCTAATACTCTAAAAATATCATAACTTTTAGAGTATTATAGTATTACCTATAGCTAAGTATAACTAGTTATAGAGATTCTAGGAAATTAGTATAAAGCTAAAGAGTACTAATTAGTACTTTAGTATACTATAGTATATATTTATAAGTTAGTTATAGAGGGTTTTATTAGTATACTAGTTAGCTTTAAATACTTTCTAGAAGTTAGTCAGTTTTATAATAAGTATTTTAAGTATTTCTTTTTTACTCTAATTAGGGTTTTTAGTTATTATACTCCTAAGAATAGTATTTTACTAGCTAGAGAGGTAAATCTAGTAGATCTTATTATTTTTGAAGTATTTTTTGACTTATTTAGCTATTTAGTTAAAGTTGAAGTTTTAGCTAGTATTTATAAGGTTATAAAAATAAATATTAAGGGTTTAATCTTTTAGTATAATAGAAAAGATTCTAGTTTATATATAGTATAGGATACTGAGTTTAAAGTAATAGCTATAAAAGATATTAATTTAAGTTTTGAGAATATTATATAGGTTTTTACTGTATTTTATATTTTTATTATATAATTTTATGAGGTTTATAATGTATTTAGTATATAAGGTTTCGAATAGGGGAGTAGGGGAAGTATAGGAGTGATATTTAGGATAGGGATACTATATATTATTATTATCTTAGTATATTTCTTATTAATAGGGGGTTTTTATACTATTCTCCTAGTAATAGGAGTTTACTGTGTTATATTATTTAGGGATTAGTAGTCTTATTAGTAATAGTAGAGGTTATATATTATATATAAGTAGTAGATAAGGCTAGGTATTTTATATAAGTAGTTCAGGTTACTAGGTATTTTATATAAGGTTTTGAGATATTAACTAGGTTTTAACTATAAGTATTAAGGTTTCTGCTTTAGGTTTAATAGTATAGGAGAGTATTACGAAATTAGGTATATTAAAGAAGTTTTCTATTTATTTAGGATAGTTTTTAAGGTTTACTCTAAGGCTTATGAGATAATTTTTAGTTTTGTTAAGTTTTTTAAAAGTCAAGTATTTGAAATATTTGGATTAGGTAAGTTAGTATAGTATAAAGTAGACTTTTTCTCTTAATATTTCAATATTTACTTTATATCTAATAAAGTAGTCTTGAAAGTGCTAGACTATAGTATTATTGATAAGTTCTTATATTAATATAAGTTATTTATTGAAGTCTATTTTAAAGTAGTTGAAAAGTTTATAGTTATATATTTTAATAGATTTATACTAGTAAGTGGAAAATAATATAAGAATAGTGATTGTTTTAGTATTTATTTATATAAGGTTATTATAATTAAGCTTAAGGAATTATCTAAAAAGATTTATATTAATATATTTTTAAGTGGTTTCGGGATTATATATTTATTATCTATAATTATATAAGCTATTAATATACTAGGGTTTGTTTTAGTATTTAATTTGGAGTATAGTTTAGATATTTTGGCGGGGATAGCGTTTTTTGAAAAGGAGGGATGACTTTTAAGAGGGAATAGGGGTTTCGAGATACTATATAGGTTTCTTAGGTATAAGAGGTATAGGATATTATAAATCTTATATATTATAGTATCTAGTAATATTCTAAAAAGTATTATGTTTACTAAATACTTTCTAGTACTTATTAAAAGGTATTATTTTTGTGAAGTTTATTTTTTTAGTATTTTATAGAGTAAAATTAGTATATTAGTTTAGAAGTACTTTATTAGGAATAAAGGTAAAGTAATACTTATAAGGTATCTAAGTTAATATTTATAATCTCTTGTTTTATATACGTTTTGGGTAAAAGGTTAGAATTGTTTTTTCTCGCGTGAAAACCTTACTAATCTATAGTATAGTAGTAATAGATAGGTTAACTACTAATTAGTATTAGTTTATCTAGAGGGTAATATTAACTATATATAATCTCGTTATATAAGTATAAAAGGTTCTGGTATTTATTATTATTCTTGTTATATTACGTATTTATATATAAATATATAAAACTCTAGATTTATAGTATATTATAGTACTCAACTATAGCTAGTAATAAGTATTACTAGGGGGGATAAGGGTATATAACTATATATACCTTATACCTATAGAGTATATAGACATATATACTATATACGTATAGAGGTATACGCGCCTCAGGCGTTAACATATGCTTTGTGGTATAGTGTTACTGATATATAGATTTCGAGGAAGTTTTAATTCTTTTATAAAAATTATAGAAAAGTAATAGATTATAGAATACCTAGCTTTTATATCTCAAAATAAGTATTTTATTTTATTCTATTTTTAAGAAGTTTAAAAAAGTTCTTAATTTTATAACTTTAATAGTTATCTTTAGTTATATATATTAAATCTTAGTTTTAATAAGACTCTCTCTAATTATTACTACGAAGTCTTCTACTACTATAGAATTAAATATCGGAACTAGGGGTATAATTATCTATAATAATAAGTAGTTTTATTACTATTTTAACTAGTTATAAGTTAGTATTAATACGAATACTATTATCGGGTAAAACTTATAGTTAAATCTATATATAGGGTAAAGAGCTTAGATACTATTCTAAGTTTAGAGCAAAAGTAACTAAATTAATAAAAGTAAGCTAAGTCCTACTATACTTATATAGAAATTATAAGTTAGTTTATATTAGTAATAGAGAACCTTTTTATTAAAAGTATAAAATCTCGTCTTAGGGGTAGGTAAAGATTAGTTTCTAATAGGGATATTAAGGTTATAGATATTAAAGTTATAATAAAGCTTTAAATAGAGTATTTATAGTTAGTAGTAATTAAATATGTCGAGATATTTGAATTATATATTAATAGCTATAAAGGCATAAAAGCGTAAAGGTATAAAGTTATTATAGAAAGACTCATCATTTATTTATTATCTACGAAAAAGCTAATATAGGGTAGGTATACTAGTTATAGCTATAAGGGGTTTAGCTTTAGATTAACTAGGGGCTAGTTATAGTAGTTAGTAGGGGAGTAGGAGGGCTAAAGTTATACTTTAAGGATTGATATATCTACTAATAGTCATAGTAGAGAGTGAGCCATTAGCCTTTCTCAATAATAAAATCTTAAACTAAAATATTTATTTTATTATTAGGGATTGTATTAAAGGTCTTTGATCTATTTAAAGTCATATACCTCTCGGGAACTTTTTAAAGAAAGCTATACCTAGTAGTTAGCTCTATTAAACTAATACTTAAGTATTAGTAAAAGGTCTTAGGGAATAATATAGGGTTATATTGAAGGTTTCTGATTGTATTAAAGGTCTCTGATCTATTTAAAGTTATATGCCTCTCCGGGACCCTTTAAAAGTAGTTATACCTAGTTATCAGCTCTTACCTCATTTACCTTATAGATACTACTAGTTCTAAGGAATTGTTTAAACGCAGAAAACCTTAAATAGTAAATATAGTTAGTTAATATAATAGGTAATAAATAGGGAAAGTATAGGCCTATATCTATCGTAGTTACTTTTTAAGGATTGAAATTACGTAATACTAATACTAGCTAGCTAGTATAACTATTACTAGTTACTATTAATAGTTGCTAGCTATTAATAGCTAGCAGTAGTAAGTACTAATAGCTAGTAGCGGTTATTATATAGTTTATATAATCGGAAGGTATGTATATATATATACTTACTAGTCTTAGTAAAAGCTAATAACTAGTAGTAGTTACTATATAGTTTATATAATTAGAAAGTATATATATACTTACTAGTCACGCTTACTTACTATAGGATTCGAACCTACTACTCTTACCTTAATAGTAAGAGCTAGCTAGATATTAAACTATTACGTTAAGTAGGTCTTAGGGAATAATATAACTATTAACTATAGAAGAATAAGGAGTTCAAAGTAGTATCTGAAAATAGTACTAGTATTAGTAGAAATAGTAATAATGATAGGAAGTTCGGATTCTATAGAAATAAGGAACTTTATTATTTATATTATTATTATAGAATTTATTTTTAGAAAAGTTAATTTTATATTATATAGAATATTTAAAGTTCCGAGATATATAAGCTACTAAAACCTTAAATATCAAATATTCTAATATTAAAATTTAATTATTTTAGAGTATAATTAATATAAATTATAAAACCTAAATTCAAAAAACTAGCTTTCTAGAATATTTAGAAAATATAAGGTTATGAGAATATTAGAAACTATTTAAACCTTTTAATACTTTTTATATAGAGGAATAGAATATAAGGTTAGTAATAGATTTAACTATAACTCTAAATAGAGTAATAAGTTTAGCTATAACTCTAATATCCCCCTATAAAATATATAAAAGATATTTTTTTATTAGTTTAGAAGAGTTAAAACAATAAAAACTCCAGAGATTATATAAGAAAAAACTAGAAAGATATTTAATCAGAAAAACCTAAAACTTTCAAAAAAGTTTAAAAGAAAAAATCAAAATAGAATAAATAGGGAAAAATCTAAAAAACCTCAAGATTTTAAAGAAATTTAAAGGAAAAGATTAATCTTC
>RYZW01000841.1:5517-23065 GCA_004367215.1 Colletotrichum trifolii | reverse complement strand
TTAGTAGGCTAATTAGTAGTAGTTATAAGAGGGTTTTTATTTATAGTAGTTTAAAGCTACTATACTATATAATCTATATCTATATAGTAATCTAATCCTAGCTATCCTAGTTCTCTATATAAGCTACAAAGTATATCTTTATATTAAATCTCTTTTTAATTTATTCTAGAAAACTATAATTTCTATTTTAAATAAGGAATTTAGTTGTACTAATAATATTAATTTAGCTAAGTTTATATTTATTACTTATCCCTAACTTCTATTTTATAGTAATATTAATATAAGAACTATATTTTTATAAAAGAATTAGCTAATCTACTCTATTCTTTAGAATTCTATTCTATAATCCAGTAAATTCCCTAATAAAATAGCTTTAACTAATTATATATATTAACCTAATTAACCTATTTAAAGTTTAAATAATCTTACTATATCTTACCCTAGGAATATAACTAGTAGATTTATGTTATAACTATAAAACCTAGTTATATTTATACTTTTATTATAAAACTATAGGAATTCTGTTATTTACTTAGCTAAGTCTAGGAACTAATAAATAATTATTATTAAGGGAAATTCATAGAAAAACAAGATTAAAAAAACTATATAATAAGTTAATACTATTATAGGATTTATCTAAGAATAAAAATAGGGTAAACCTATAATTAAAATAGTATAGAATAATATAAATATACTATTCAAAGAAATACCTAACTTAGTAGAGACCTTAATAATCCTAATATTATTACTAAATATTAAAGATAACTCTAACTTCCCTACTTTAGAGAGAATCCTAAAGTATTAATTAAAATAAACTAGTACTAACCCTATTAAGTAAATTAGACTTACTAATAATATCACTAATATATAGAAAAACTTATAGTTTTTAAATTAGTTTTTATCTAGTAACTTTTAATTAGTACTAGCTCTAAACCCTATTAACTAACTCTTCTAACTTACTACTACTAGCTTTAGCGGAATATTGATAATTAAATAGGAGACTAAAATATTTTATTTAACTATCATATATATAAGAGAATATAAGTTTATTTTATAAGTAATTTAGAATACTATAGTTAGTATTTCCTAGAATAGTTTTCATTTTCTAGTTAATAATATAATAACTAAGTATTTTATAGATTTATACTATAATATCATCTAGAAAAATAATTATTTTAAATAACTTCTTTTTATTTTTCTTATAAATTTCTTATATATTCTTTATAAGTTTATTTGAGGAAAATAAGTTAAAATTAGAAATATATATTAAAATTATTATATTTAAAATAAAGAAAGGTCCTTCCTTAGTAAATTTACTATAATAGACTATAATATTTTAATAATATAAATAGCTAATAGTACAAGCTTCTTTTATAAATATATACTAATAATAATATATTATTCTTTTTCTAATTATATTAATAATTAAGTAGTAGATAATATCTTAGTCTAAGAATTATTTATACTTCTCAGTATCTTTTCTAAGGAATTCTCAGATATACTTTATAGATGATATAATAAAGTAATATAGATAATTACTTAGAAATAATTCAAGGAATACTAATTAGAAATATAATTAGTGAAAGATATATTAGATTTTAATTATTATATATAGAATATTTAGAAAACTAACTTATAAATTATACTATTATAATAAGTTATTTAAAATTATTTAGAATTTCTATGTTTTATTTTTATTTAGTAGATATTTATCTACTTTATCTAGTTTACCTTTCTATAATCTCTACCTAATTATCTATTTCTTAAAAAATTATCTTTATACTTAGATATAATAGTAATCTTTCATAATAATTAAATATTAAGGTAAAGATCTTTAATAATAAGTAATTATTATAGAATACTATAGAAGGTTTAGGATTCTAATAGATATTTACTAGAGATTTCCTACTAGGAATTACTAGGATTTCTTGTTAAAAATTACTAGGATTTCTTACTAGAAATTACTAAGATTTCCTATTAGAAATTACTAGGATTTCCCTAAGGATTTCTCTAGGATTTCTCTAGGATTTCTTGAGGGAAATACTATAAAAATCCAGGTAAATTCTAAATAGAAAATCTAAAGAATCATTAGCTTTCATACTATTATTTTACCAGCACCAAAATATAATCATTAGTAGCACAACTTACCTTTTATTATTCAAAGTTTAATTCACTCTATAAGTACCTAATTAATATAACTAGAGAATATTAAATTAATAATAGAATTCTAATACTAGTAATTAATAAGATATCTTATATTTACTAAAAAGTTATACTACTAAAATTATACTAAAGTTAGTAAATAATAGGTAAAACTAATACTATATTACTTAACTAGTTTAACTTACTTTACTATTAAATCTATTTTACATAAGTCGAATAATTGTTATATATAATATAGATATATTTTTATTTCAAAGATATTTATTATAATATAAAATCAAATTACTAGAACTAATATCAAAAACTCTTTAAACCTGTCCTATTCTATATACTATATACTAAGTCCTAGATATTTACATAAAATAGAAATATAAATTTAAGCTATAGTTTTAATAATTTATTAATAAATATCCTAATTATTATAATACTAAAATAAGATTAATATCTAGATAAATACTATTTATTATAGAAGAGTAACTATAAAATCCCTAATTAGAATAATTACTATAATATATTATTACTAATCTATAATTAAATAAATTATTACTAGGTTTTAGATAAAAAAAATAAAAAACTAGATCTTCTAAAAACCTAAAGACTTATAAAACCCCCTAACTAAACCTAAAAAACCTAAATAATCCTCCTTTGTATTAATCCCTTCTTAGTAAAACAACTTTCCTTTTTATTTCTCCTATAAAACTTACTTAACTATAAATACTAATTCTAATTCCGCTATTTCTTAGACTATTATCTATATTTTAAAAGAAAACCTAGGAATCCCTAAAGAATCAATAAATCCTTAGAATCTAACTTAAACCAATATAGAATCTAAAAATAAATTTGATTTATTAGGATATTTTCCCTACTGGTAAGATGACTAAAGTAATATTTTAATATCTATTAATAATTATAATAAACTTATATTAGAAATTATAAAATACTAGGAAATAATAGGGAATACTTTAATACTAAGATAAATACCTATAAATCTAAATCTAATATAATAATAAACTTAATAACCTCTAGTACTATCTCTAGAACTACTTCCTAATCTACTTCCTAATCTACTTATAAATCTACTTACTAATCTACCCTCTTCTCTACTTCTAAATCTAAGTAATTATTAAAAGCCTTTAGCTTTATTTTATTAAATATATAGAATACTATAGCTAGTAAAAGGAATTAGAGGTAATTCCAGGTACCTATCTAGGTTACTACTAAAATTACTACTAAAGTTACTAGTAATAATAAAAGAAGAGAATAATTCAAAACCTAACTTACTAGATAAACCACTTAAGGAACTACTATAGAACTATAAATTCAAACTAGAAGAAATTAGATTTTTTAATCCCCCTAATAAATATAATTTCTCTAGAGAATTCCGTATAAATAATACTAAGCAAATCTATATAAATATTAAATAATTTATTAAAATAGTAAAATTCTATATAGATAACTCTAATTACTATTAATTAGCTATTATTAGAAATATGTTATAATATCTCTATAGAATTACTTATAATTAGTATACAATAAATCCAACTAATAAATAATAATTAGCTCTTTAATACTACTAATATAGATTAGAAGATTAGATTACTCTTCTAAGAATAAGATTTAAAGTACCTATTTAAGCTACTAAATATAAACTTAAGAAAATCTTCTATACTATAAATAATAACTATAATAAACTAGATTTATAGATATTTACTACTAAAGTTATAAACCTTATAAAATAAGCCTAATAATACGAATTAGAGATTCTCAGAGTTATCTATAATGGATTAAACTTAAATATTATAGTAAAAATTCTAAAACTTAGACTAGGTATAGAAAGAGACTAGTAGATTAAATTCCTAGTCAAATACTAAGATAGATAAATAAGAAATATAACTTCTAGAAAATAGAAAGATATAAGAAGAAAACTTATATAAAAATAATAGACTAAACTTTGAAATACTATAAATTAAACTAGATCTACGAATTAACTATATAAAATACAAGCTAGCTTATTAAATCAATTTTCAAACCTAATTTATTTTAATTAACTATACTATGCAACTAAAGAAATATCCTATTTAATTAATTAGTCTAAAAGAAAACCTTCTAGTAATGTAGAATTATTTTTTATAAATAAAAAATAAAACAAACCTATAAAGAAATATAGTTAATCTAGAAGAATAGGTTAAAATACTAAAATAGAAAAAGTTACTTATAATTAATATCTTAAGCCTGATCTAACTAATAAAACTAGTACTTAAAATTTTATAGATATTTAAATAACTAATCTAGATAACTAAACTAACTATAAAGTTAAGAGAAATATAAAGGAGGAATCCTAGTAATAATATAATACTTATAATATAGTTATAGTTATATTAAAAGTCTCTAATCTATTTAAAGTTATATACCTCTCCAGGACCTTTTAAAAGTAATTATACCTAGTTATTAGCTCTTACTTTATTTACCCTATAGATACTACTAGTCTTAAAGAACTATTTAAATAGAGAAAACCTTAAGTAGTAAATATAGTTAGTTAATATAATAGCTAATAAATACGGAAAGTATATCCTAGCGGGAAAGTATATATAAAAGAAAAGTATAGGCTTATATCTATCGTAGTTACTCTTTAAGGATCGCAGTCACGTGACACTAATACTAGCTAGCCGGTAGCGCCTGCCGCTAGCCGTCGCCGTCAACATACTTATAATATAAATAATAACTATAAATTATTTTTAGACTTAGATAATAATACTCTAAAATCTATAGTAGAGGATATTAACTTTATTTCAAATAAATATATACTAAGTAATTATTAGGAATACTAGAATATTAAGATAATTTCTTTATTTCTACAAAATATCATATTTATAATAAAACTATAAGTAAGAAATATAAGGAAAAAGAGTAATACTATAAAGATTATTAAAGAAAAGTCAAGCCTTTTGAGGATAATAGTTTACTAAAATCAAAACCTCCCTCTACTATAATACTTTTAATTATCATACATAAAAATACATATACCTAGATTGAGGTAAGAAGTATACTAAATGACATAGTACTTAATATATATATTAATATAGGAACTATAGAATACCTTATTTAAGAAAATATACTAGATTAACTATTAGGCTACTAGTTTAATCTAAGTTTAACTATATAATTATTAGCAATAAAATCCTTATAAACTATAAGATAAGTAATATTTTTATTATTCTACTAAAGAATAATTAATAATTCTTTTAAAGTAGCTAAACTTAATATTAGAGCTTAAGTAGTTAATAAACTTAATACTAGAATTCTATTAAGTTAAGAATTTAATATCTTAAATATAGTTAATATTCTTAATACTAAAGGAATTATTAAGATTTCCTTATATTAAAGCCTTGAAGTCCTAGTATATTTATATATAAAAAGAACTCCTTATATTTATCTAGCGAAATCAGCTAGTAATTTAATAATTCCTCTAAAAACCCTAGTATATATGTTAGTTAATATTTCGCAAAGTTTAAAACTGATATACTTATATTCTAACCTATTCATAATAGTATAATTAATATAGTAATAGGTTAATAACCTTTAGTAACTATATATAACTACTTATTAGATAACTAGAAAATTACAAAAAGCTAAAATATCAAATATATCTCTACTAATAATTATAAAAAAACTATAATCTATAACTTACATTAAACGAAATTTCATCTTTTAACTATTTTAATAGTAAAAACTTTCGTTTAGTTATTACTCATAGGCTATATCAAGACTAAAAGCTAGGTTTAAAATTCAATTCTAATAAAAATAGTATCTTTACTTTATAAGAAATAATAATTTATAATTACTCGAAGAAGTTTATTTAAAAGATCTTAAAAATTATTACTAAGTACTTAATTTTTTAGAAACTAGACAAATAGATTAATATAGAGGAATATGAAAGAACTACTATACTATTCGTAGAAAACTACTATAAAAAGAAAATTATATAATAATTTTATTTAGTTAACCTAGAAGATTAAAGATTTCTAGATAAAGAATTTAATAGAATATATAAAAGAGGTTAATTAAAATATATTAATTTATATATAGTTTTTAGAATACTAATTTTTACAGTCTAGAGAATAGTAAATAAAAAGGAAAAAGTATAAATAGTTATTAATTTAAGAGTAACTAATAAGGTTAATATTCCGGATACTTATCCTATACTATTCTAATTAGAAGTTATATATAAAGTCCGCGGGAAGAAGTTTATAATAGTAATTAATACTAGGTAATATTTTTACTAAATACTAATTATTAAAGAGTACGAAGAAAAATTAATAATTATTAACTATTAAAGATAAGAAATACCTATAGTAATACTAATAAGATTTAGAAACTTACTAATATATATTTAACAATTTATAAGTAAAACCTTCTAACTATACTAGGATTTTACTTAGGTATTTATTAGTAATATAATTATTATATTAGAAACTATAGAATAATACTATTAGTAACTAGATATAATTCTTAAATTATTTAACTATTATAACCTTAAACTCTTAGGAGATAAGTATTTTATAGGATTCCACTTAGTTAAACTACTAAGTTTTGAAATAGATAGTTTTAGATTTTTAAATACTAAAGATAAAATATAAAGTTTAAAAGATATTAAGTTTCTGAAAACCCTAGTAGTTCTAGAGAGATAGATTAGTATAATAGGACATTTATAGTATTTTATACTAAGATATATATCTAAGCTTAAACCCTTTTAAAATTAGAAAATAAAACTACTATTCTAAAAGTATAAATAATGAACTACTACTAAATAAAAATAAAAGCATTCCTGTATAAAAATAATTTTCAAGCTAATATAAAAAGAAAAAGATAATTTTAAAGATATTAAGTTAGGACTTACTATAGAAACCGCTTTAACTTACTATAATCTAAACTAAATACTATTTATTTAAATTAGTATTTTATAAGAATATAGATATAATACTTTTCTTTTCTATATAAAGAATAAAGAAAAAAAACTAGAAACCTGGAGAGTAAATACTATATATTATAGTTTACCTAATCCTATATATTAGCTAAATATTTATAAATATTAAAATAAGATACTAGTTTACTAAACTTAAAGTTGTATATTTAACTTAGATTATTTACAAAATAAGAATTCTAATCTAATTAGTTAGGAAAATTCTATTAATTAGATAAATAAATTATATTTCTATTCTAAGTATAATAGTTTAGATAATATTATTTATAACTAATAGAAAAAAAGCTAACTTATATTTAACTTTAATAATAGAATACTTTTCGTAATTTTAACTAGAATACTATTATATCCCTAGAAATAGTAATATTATCTTAGATATATTTTCTAGGATATAAATAAATTAGAAACTAATTATAGGGGAAAGTAAATTAGATAAGATATAGAATAATTAAATTATATATACTATAATAGAAATTAGATTAACTAAAACTACTAAGAAAACATTTAGGAAAATATATTATATTAATATTAGATTTAAGAAGATTTATAAATAATTATTATAACTAAAAGATCTAGATAGATTACTTTTTATACTTCATAATAGATCTTTCTACTATATTAAATATTTAAGATAAGAGAAATTATATATTCTTAATATTATAACTAGATAACTTATTAAAGTTTTATATAAAAATAACTCCTAGTAAGAAAACTAGAAAATACAGTATAATATATTATTAATATATATAATTCTATAACTTATGAAGAAAATCGCGGAATTTATTCAATATTATTTAACTTGTAATTTATTACTATAATTAAGAATAAATTTCTTTGGAGAAAAATCTAACCTATAATATATCTACTAATACTATTCTATATTATAATTATAGATTTTATTATAAGGTTTCTTAAAATACTATTAGATTCTTCTCTTTAGAAACTTATAGAATTCCTATTATATAATTCATTAATAATAGTTATAGATAAACTCTCTAAAGTAATAATTCTAATTCTAAAGTATATTACTTATATTAGAGTAAATTAAGTAAAAATCTTTTTCTAGTTTTTTATATAAGAAACTAGGGAATTCTTAAAATAATTATTTCTAATTATAACTGAAAATTCTTATTATAATTCTAAACAAAAATATAGAAAACCCTAGATATTAAGTTTTACTTCTGAAAACCTTATTATTTATAAATTAATAAACTTTTAAAATAGAAAAACTAAATAGTAGAAATAATAGTCTATATATTTATCTTAGAAAACCTAGAAAAACTATAAATTAATCCTTTTATATTAATATAACTTTCGCTTAATTATAACCTAGTAAATATTATATTTTAATCCCCGAATAGAATTCTCTTTAGATATAAACTTAACTCGCCTGTTAATTTATCTCTAGAGATAAATATAGCTATTTTATATAATATTACTTGAAATAAAATATCTTTTTCAATTATATAAGTATAAATACTTATAAAAGTTATATTTAACTATAAGTATAAATTAGTTATTTTTACCCTAAGAAATTATATATATCTTTAACTTAGAAACAACTACTAATTACTTAGAAACTAGTTAGTAAAAACCTTATTTCTAAGAACTAGACTAATGAAACTACTAGAATAAATTAGAAAACTCGCTTATTACTCAGATTTACTACGAATTATAAATATTTACTTTATAATGTTGATTATTTACCTAGTTCTAGCTATTAATTTTACTAAAAGCCTATATAGATATATAATAATATATACTAAACTTATAGGAATCAATAATATATATAAAAATAAATTTAGAGATCTATTCTAGTATTATAAAAGAGAAAGGTTTTTAGACACAAAAGTGATATAAATAAAAAAGAAAAAACTTAGAGTTTAGTATCTCATTAAATAGAAAGATTAACCTAGTATTTATAGTATATAAATAGATATTATTATTATAGAAATAGAAGAAATAATTAAAGAATTTAAAAACATAGAAATATAAAAGAATAAGTAGTTAAGAAAATTGAAAAAACATAAAGAATTATTATTAAACTAATACTAGATACCTATACTAGGGGAATAGCTAGATAAAACTAAGAATAAAATTATAGAAAGAAAATTAAAATAATATATTTCTAACTAATCTTAAGAAGAATAAATTACTAATAAAGAATATATAAAGTCTCTAGGATATTAAAAAGTTCTAGAATTAGGAAATTACCTAGACGTTGAAGAATAATTAAATAAGAAAGAATAACTAGACTTTATTCGAAATTATAATACTTTCTTTAGAAGATTATAATAGATAAAATCTATTACTATTTACTAGGATAATAATATATTTAGTAAATATACCCTAAATAGTTTACTAGATTAGTTATATACTTTCTTTTTACTTTAAAGATTTTTCTATACTTTTTCTAATATAATAAATACTAGAAAAATACTACTATTTATATATAGGATAAAAGTAGATATTTTCCTCGTTTATTAGTATTTTAAAACTTTTTATTTATTATACTCCCTATTATTTCCTCATATATTTAGTTATAATATATTAGTATTTTATACTAAATATTACTTATAATAATTACTTATAAAGTAAATCTTATTTAAAAGTATAATACTAACTATTTTCTAAGGGTAACGAAAACTAAAGTTTTATTTTCCTAGGATACTTCTATATACTTACTATCTATAGAAGTAAAGCTTCTATTACTAAATATACTAAATTAATAAGTAATTAATTTAATATATAAAATTAGACTAATAAGTAAATACTTAAATATTACTAAAACCTTATAAAAACTAAGGGAATTAAGTCTCCTTTTAAACTACTCTAGAAAACCATAATCTTTATCCTAAACTAAAAATTCAGTTATATTAATAATGTTAACTTAACTAAATTTAAATTTATTACTTATCCCTAACCTCTATTTTATAGTAATATTAATACGAGAACTATACTTTTCTAAGAAGATTAACTAATCTACTTTATTCCTTAGAATCCTACTTTATAGTCTAGTAAACTTCCTAATATAATAACCTTAACTAATTATATATATTAACCTAATTAACCTATTTAAGGTCTAAATAATCTTGCTATATCTTAGCTTAAGAATATAGCTAGTAGATTAAGATTATAACTATAGAACCTCGCTATACTTATATTTCTATTACAAAACTATAAAAATTCTATTATTTACCTAACTAAATCTAAAACCTAATAAATAACTATTATTAAAGGAAATTTATAGTAAAATAAGATTTAAAAAACTATATAATAAATTAATACTATTATAAAGCTTATCTAAAACTAAAACTAAAGTAAGATCATAATTAAAAAAGTAGAGTTGTATTGAAGGTTTTTAACTATTTAAGGTATATGCCTCTCGGGAACTCTATAAAGGAAGCTATACCTGGTAGTTAGCTCTTGCCTTATATACCTACTAGATACTACTAGTTCTAAGGAACCGTTTAAACGGAGGAAACCTCAGGTAGTAAGACATAGTTAGTTAATACGATAGGTAATAGAATAGGGAAAATATAGGCCTATATCCGTTATAGTTACTCTTTAAGGATCGTAGTTATATAATACTAATGCTAGCTAGCTAGTAGTACCTGCTACTAGTTATTATATTAATAGTCGCTAGCTATTAATATTAATAACTATTAGTAGGCGCTACTAGCTAGTAGTAGTTACTATATAGTTTATATAATCAGAAAGTATATAGCTACTAGTCGTGTTTGCCTGCCGTAGGATTCGAACCTACTGCTCCTATTGTGATAGTAAGAGCTACCTAGACGTTAAACCACTACGTTAAGCGGGTATAATTAAAAGAGTATAAAATAATATAAATATATTATTTAAAGAAATATCTAATTTAGTAGAAATCTTTATAATCCTGATATTATTACTAGATATTAAAAATAACTCTAATTCCCCTATATTAGAGAAAATCCTAAAATATTAATTAGGGTAAACTAGTACTAACCTTACTAAGTAAGTTAGACTTATTAATAATATTATTAATATATAGAGGAACCTATAACTTTTAAACTAATCTTTATCTAGTAACTTTTAATCAATACTAGTTTTAGATTTTATTAACTAATTTTACTAACTTACTACTACTAGCTTTAGTAGAATATTAATAACTAAATAAGAAACTAAGGTATTCTATTTAATTATTATACGTATAAGAGAATATAAGCTTATTTTATAAGTAATTTAAAGTATTATAATTAGTATCTTCTAGAATAGTTTCTTATTTTCTAGCTAATAATATAATAATTAAGTATTTTATAGATCGTTACTATAATATTATCTAGAAAAATAACTATTTTAAATTAGGTTTCCCTATTTTTCTTATATTTATCCTATATACTCTTTATAAGTTTATTTAAAAAGAATAAGCTAAAGTTAGAGATATATACTAAAATTACTATACTTAAAATAAAGAAGAATTCTTCCTTAGTAAATTTACTATAATAGATTATAATACTTTAATAATATAAATAGTTAATAGTATAAGCTTCTTTTATAAATATATACTAATAATAATATATTATTCTTTTTCTGATTATATTAATAATTAGGTAATAAATAATATCTTAAATTAAGAATTATTCGTATTTCTTAGTACTATTCCTGAGGAATTCTTAGATATATTCTATAGATAATATAATACACTAATATAAACTATTATTTACAAGCGATTCGATGAATACTAACTAAAAATATAGCTAGGGAAAAATATATTAGAATTTAATTATTATATATATAATTTTTATAAGATTAACTTCTTCCCGCTTAATATAGTAGTTTAACATCTAGCTAGCTCTTACCGTTTACGGCAAGAGTAGTAGGTTCGAATCCTGTAGTAAGTAAGTATAACCGGTTCTACTAGTCGCGTAAACTATATAGTAACTACTACTAGCTATCAACTCTTACTATTTACTATTAATAGCTACCGACTATTAATAACTAGTGATAGGTACTACTAGCTAGCTAATATTAGTATTATATAACCTACTACGATCCTTAAAAAGTAACTATAACAAATAGGCTTATACTTTCCCTATTTATTACTAATTATATAAACTAACTATATTATTACTACCTAAGGTTTTCTCCGTTTAAATACTTCCTTAACCCTAGTATTATCTATAGAGTTTATAAAGCAAGAGCTAACTACTAGGTATAGTTTCCTTTACAGGGACCCCGAGAAGCATATGACTTTAAATAGATCAGAGACTTTCAATACAACCCTATATTAAATATTACCTAGAGTCTTAAGTAATAATCCAAGATACCTTATTAAAATATAAATAAGATATACTTATATGATAAAACAATAAGAAATTATAAGAATAAATTATTTAAATTATCCCTAAAAACATATAATTTAGTAACTTTTAAGTAAAAAAGATTAAGTTAGAGGAACTACTAGTTTNACTTTATAGTCTAGTAAACTTCCTAATATAATAACCTTAACTAATTATATATATTAACCTAATTAACCTATTTAAGGTCTAAATAATCTTGCTATATCTTAGCTTAAGAATATAGCTAGTAGATTAAGATTATAACTATAGAACCTCGCTATACTTATATTTCTATTACAAAACTATAAAAATTCTATTATTTACCTAACTAAATCTAAAACCTAATAAATAACTATTATTAAAGGAAATTTATAGTAAAATAAGATTTAAAAAACTATATAATAAATTAATACTATTATAAAGCTTATCTAAAACTAAAACTAAAGTAAGATCATAATTAAAAAAGTAGAGTTGTATTGAAGGTTTTTAACTATTTAAGGTATATGCCTCTCGGGAACTCTATAAAGGAAGCTATACCTGGTAGTTAGCTCTTGCCTTATATACCTACTAGATACTACTAGTTCTAAGGAACCGTTTAAACGGAGGAAACCTCAGGTAGTAAGACATAGTTAGTTAATACGATAGGTAATAGAATAGGGAAAATATAGGCCTATATCCGTTATAGTTACTCTTTAAGGATCGTAGTTATATAATACTAATGCTAGCTAGCTAGTAGTACCTGCTACTAGTTATTATATTAATAGTCGCTAGCTATTAATATTAATAACTATTAGTAGGCGCTACTAGCTAGTAGTAGTTACTATATAGTTTATATAATCAGAAAGTATATAGCTACTAGTCGTGTTTGCCTGCCGTAGGATTCGAACCTACTGCTCCTATTGTGATAGTAAGAGCTACCTAGACGTTAAACCACTACGTTAAGCGGGTATAATTAAAAGAGTATAAAATAATATAAATATATTATTTAAAGAAATATCTAATTTAGTAGAAATCTTTATAATCCTGATATTATTACTAGATATTAAAAATAACTCTAATTCCCCTATATTAGAGAAAATCCTAAAATATTAATTAGGGTAAACTAGTACTAACCTTACTAAGTAAGTTAGACTTATTAATAATATTATTAATATATAGAGGAACCTATAACTTTTAAACTAATCTTTATCTAGTAACTTTTAATCAATACTAGTTTTAGATTTTATTAACTAATTTTACTAACTTACTACTACTAGCTTTAGTAGAATATTAATAACTAAATAAGAAACTAAGGTATTCTATTTAATTATTATACGTATAAGAGAATATAAGCTTATTTTATAAGTAATTTAAAGTATTATAATTAGTATCTTCTAGAATAGTTTCTTATTTTCTAGCTAATAATATAATAATTAAGTATTTTATAGATCGTTACTATAATATTATCTAGAAAAATAACTATTTTAAATTAGGTTTCCCTATTTTTCTTATATTTATCCTATATACTCTTTATAAGTTTATTTAAAAAGAATAAGCTAAAGTTAGAGATATATACTAAAATTACTATACTTAAAATAAAGAAGAATTCTTCCTTAGTAAATTTACTATAATAGATTATAATACTTTAATAATATAAATAGTTAATAGTATAAGCTTCTTTTATAAATATATACTAATAATAATATATTATTCTTTTTCTGATTATATTAATAATTAGGTAATAAATAATATCTTAAATTAAGAATTATTCGTATTTCTTAGTACTATTCCTGAGGAATTCTTAGATATATTCTATAGATAATATAATACACTAATATAAACTATTATTTACAAGCGATTCGATGAATACTAACTAAAAATATAGCTAGGGAAAAATATATTAGAATTTAATTATTATATATATAATTTTTATAAGATTAACTTCTTCCCGCTTAATATAGTAGTTTAACATCTAGCTAGCTCTTACCGTTTACGGCAAGAGTAGTAGGTTCGAATCCTGTAGTAAGTAAGTATAACCGGTTCTACTAGTCGCGTAAACTATATAGTAACTACTACTAGCTATCAACTCTTACTATTTACTATTAATAGCTACCGACTATTAATAACTAGTAATAGGTACTACTAGCTAGCTAATATTAGTATTATATAACTATAATCCTTAAAGAGTAACTATAATAGATATAGGTATATATATACTTTCTATTTATCAGCTATTATATTAACTAACCGTATTTATTACTTAAGGTTTTCTCTATTTAAATAGTTCCTCAGTACTAGTAGTATCTATAGGGTAAATAAGGTAAGAGCTAATAACTAGGTACAACTACTTTTAAAAAGTCCCAGAGAAGCATATAACTTTAAATAGATCAGAGACCTTTAATACAACTACTATTAATAAGATTAACTTATAAATTATACTATTATAGTAAATTATTTAAAATTATTTAGAATTTCTATACTTTATTTTTAATTAGTAGATATTTATCTACCCTATCTGGTTTATTTCCTTATGTTTTCTAACTACCTATTTATTTCTTAAAACATTATCTTTATAACTAGATATAATAATAATCTTTTATAATAGTTAATTATTAAAGCGAAAATCCTTAGTAATAAGTAATTATTATAGAATACTATAGAAGGTTTAGGATTCTAATAGATATTTACTAGGAATTTTCTATTAGAAATTACTAAGATTTCCTATTAGAAATTACTAGGATTTCCCTAGGGATTTCTCTAGGATTTCTCTAGGATTTCCTTAGGGAAATACTATAGAAATCTAGGTAAATTCTAGATAGAAACTTTGAAGAATTATTAGCTTTTGTACTATTATTTTACTAGTACTAAAGTAAAATAGTTATAGATTAACTAGATAATCTTCTTTTACATATTTATAAGTTACCTATTAATTATAATACTCAGGATAATTTTATTAAAGCTTATTTTAATAAAGTAATAGTTTTAGTTATAATAGTTATAATTAGATATCTCTCTACCTATTCTATACTTCTCTTTCTATAGGTAGTTATATAGATTTTAAAGAGATTTTAGTTCTATTATAAACGTATAGTATACTACTACTCTAGTTACTAGATTTTACTAAAGATAAGTTAGATATAGAAAAATAATAGATCATAGAATACCCAATTCTTAGTATTTTGTTTTATTCTATTTTCAAGAAGTTCACAAAAGTTCTTAACCTTATAACTTTAATAATTATTTTCAGCTATATATATTAAGCCTTAATCTCGATAAAGCTTTCCCTAACTATTACTACGAGGTTTTCTACTACTATAAGGTTAAATATTAGAACTAGGAGTATAAGTATCTATAATAATAAGTAGTTTTACTATTATTTTAACTAGTTATATGCTAGTATTAGTATAAATACTATTGTTAGGTAAAATATATAGTTAAATCTATATATAGGGTAAAGAACTTAGATACTATTCTAAGTATAGAGTATAAGTAACTAAATAATATTCTAAGATATCTAGTAATTAGTATTATAATAGAATATTAATATTAAAGTATTATTTAACTAATACCTAATCTCTAATATTATTAGTTTAGTATAGTAACTTATAAGATAACTGGATAATTTTCTTTGAAATATTTATAAATTCCCTATTAATTATAATATTTAGAACAGTTTTATTAAAACCTAGTTTAATATAATAATAGTTTTAATTATGATAGTTATGGCTAGATATCTCTATATTTATTTTATAATTACTTTTCTATAAGTAACTATATAGATTTCAAGGAAATTTTAGTTCTATTAAAAATGTTATAGAAAGGTAATAGATTATAGAATAGCTAACTTTTATGTCTCAAAATAAGTATTCCATATTACTCTATTTTTATGAAATTTAAAAGTATTCTTAATCCTATAATCCTGATAGCTATTTTTAGTTATATACATTACGCTTTAGTTTTGATAAAATCCTTCCTAACTATTATTACGAACTTTTCTACTACTATAAGGTTAAATATTAGAACTAGTGGTATAATTATTCATAATAATATATAATTCTATTATTATTTTTACTAGTTATAAGCTAGTATTAGTATAAATACTATTGTTAGGTAAAATCTATATTTAAATCTATTTATAAAGTAAAGAGCTTAGATACTATTCTAAGTATAGAGTAAAAGTAACTAAATAATGAAAGAAGTAATAATTATATATAATAGTAAAGAGAATTTGTAATACTTAAATAACTATAAGTATATTCTAGAATATGTTTAGAATATTTAGTCACTTTTACTCTATACTTAGAATAGCATCTAAGCTCTTTACCCTATATATAGATTTAACTATGGAATCTCCCTAATAATAGTATTTATACTAATACTAGCTCGTAACTAGTTAAAATAGTAATGAAATTACTTATTATTATAGATAATTATACCCCTAGTTCTAATATTTAACCCTATAATNAGTAGCTTACTAGTACTTAGCTTCTTAGGTATAATTATCAAGACTCGGGTAAAGCTAGAGTTAACTAGCTAGGTATAGCTTGTAATAGAAGTTAAGAATTTTTATAAACCTCTTAAAAATAGAATAAAATAGAATATTTATAAGAACTAGCTATTCTATAATCTATTACTCTTCTATATTTTTAATAATAGAACTAAAATCTCCTCGAAATCTATATAGCTACCTATAAAAAAGAACTATAAAATAGGTATAGAAATATCTAACTATAACTATTATAACTAAGACTATTACTTGATTAAAATAAAACTTTATAAAATTATCCTAAATATTATAATTAATAAATAGCTTATAGGTATTTAAGAGAAAATTATCTAGCTAACCTATAATTTACTATACTAAACTAATAATATTAGGGACTAGGTTTTAATTAAGTAATACCTTAATATTAATATAATACTATAATACTAGTTACTAGATACTTTAGAGTATTATAGTAACGTAATTTTAGAAGTTTTAAAAACTATTTAGCTATACTAGAAATATCCGTATCTATATAAGTATTATTTATATATTAGCTATACTTAATATTAAAATTGTTTATTAATAAGAATAGGCTAAGTCCTACTATACTTATATAGA
>RYZW01000840.1:0-15692 GCA_004367215.1 Colletotrichum trifolii | reverse complement strand
AATTATAAAAGTTTTAAAAGCTATCTAGCTATACTAGAAATATCCGCGTCTATATAAGTATTATTTATATATTAGCTATACTTGATATATTAAAATTATTTACTAATAAGAGTAAGCTAAGTCTTACTATACTTATATAGAGATTATAAGTTAACTTATATTAGTAATAGAGAAGTTTCGTATTAATAGTATAAAATCTTATCTTAGGGATAAGTAAAATTTAGTCTGGGGGATATTAAGGTTATAGATATCGAGATTATAATAAACGTTTAAATAGAATATTTATAGTTAGTAATAATTAAATATCTTGAGATATTTAAATTATATATAGCTATGAAAATATAAAAGTATAAGGGTATAAGGTTACTATAGAAAGGATTATTAGTTATTTATTATTAAAAAGGTTAATATAGGGTAGGTATATTAGCTATTATAGCTATAAGGAGTTTAGCCCTAGATTAGCTAGGGGCTAGCTATAGTAGTTAGTGGAGGGGTAGGAGGGCTAAAGTTGTACTTTAGAGGATAATATATCTACTAATAATTGCACTAGAGAGCAAGCTATTAGCCCCTCTTAATATTTACTATTATATTAGGATTAAACTAGGAAATTACTAGAAAATAGTATATAAAATATAGTATAACTATTATAAATATATAGCAATACTATTTAGTCTTACTAATATACTAGTAACTTTCTAAGTATATATTAGCTATATAATTACTAGTTCAACTAATAAATGGTATATAATATATATAAATAATATTATAATATATATAATCCCCGTTTAATATAGTAGTTTAACGTCTAGTTAGCTCTTACCGTTTTATAGTAAGAATAGTAGGTTCGAATCCTATAGTAGGTAACTACGACTAGTAGCTATATACTTTCTAATTATATAAACTAAATATAGTAACTACTACTAGCTAGTAGTTTTTACTNTCTTCCTACTCACTACTATAGCTAGCTTTTAATTAATCTAGAGCTAAACCCCTTATAGCTATAGCTAGTATACCTGCCCTATATTAAGCTTTTAATAATAAATAACTAATAACTTCTTATATAACAACCTTATACCCTTATACCTTTATATTTTTCTACCTTTATAGCTATTGATATATAATTTAAATATCTCGAGATATTTAATCACTACTAACTATAAATACTCTATTCGAATATTTATTATAACCTTACTATTAGTAACTTTAATATCCTCTAGACTAAACTTTACTTACCACTAAAATAAGACTCTATACTATTAATATAAAAGTTCTCTATTACTAATATAAGTTAACTTATAATCTCTATATAAATCTAGTAAGACTTAGCTTATTCTTATTAGTAAATAATCTTAGTATATTAATTAAATATAGCTAGTTTATAATTAGTATTTATATAAATATAAATACTCCTAGTATAACTAGATAGCTTTTAAAACCTCTATAATTGTATTACTATAATACTCTAAAATGTCTTATAACTAGTCTTATAATAGTATATTAATCTTAAAATATTATTTAATTAATACTCAATCACTTATATTATTAGTTTAGTATAGTAAACTATAAATTAACTAGATAATCATTATTAATTTCTCATATCTACTTATTGATTATAATACTTAGGATAATTTTACTAAAACTTACTTTAATAAAATAATAGCTTTAATTATAATAGTTATAGCTAGATATCTCTATATTTATTCTATAATTCTTTTTCTATAAATAACTATATAGATTTCGAGGAGATTTTAGTTCTCTTATAAAAAGCACGGAAAAGTAATAGATTATAAAATACCTAGTTCTTAGTATTCTATTTTATTCTATTTTTAAGAAATTAATAGAAATTCTTAACTTTATAACCTTAGTAGTTATGTTTAGCTATATATACTAAATTTTAGCCTAGATAAAACTCTCCCTAATTATTACTATAAAGTCTTCTATTATTATAATATTAAATATTAGAACTAGGAATATAATTATCTATAATAATAAGTAATTTTATTATTATTTTAACTAGTTATAAGCTAGTATTAGTATAAATACTATTATTAAGTAAAATTTATAGTTAAATCTATATATAAGGTAAAAAGCTTAGATACTATTCTAAGTATAGAGTAAAAGTAACTTAATATTATTTTTCTTCCTAGTCTCCGATATTATTAGCTCGGCGTAGTAGCTTATAGGATAGCTAGACGATTTTCTTTTCAATATCTATAAATTACCTACTAATAATAGTATTTAGAATAACTTTATTAAAGCCTAGTCTGATATATTAATAGCTCTAGTTATTATAGTTATAGTTAGATATCTCTATACTTCTCCTATAGTTATTATTTTATAAATAGCTATATATATTTCGAGGAGACTTTAGTTTTATTATAAAAGTTATAGAAGAGTAATAGATTATAGAATACTTAGCTTTTATATTTCGAAGTAAGTATTTTGGTTTATTCTATTTTTAAAAGGTTTAAAAAAGTTCTTAATTTTATAACTTTAGTACTTGTTTTTAGTTATATATATTAAGGTTTAGTTTTAATAAAGTTTTCTCTAACTATTACTTACTATGAGGTTTTCTATTATTATAAGGTTAAATATTAGAATTAGAAGTATAATTATTTATAATAATAAGTAATTTAATTATCATTTTAACTAGTTATTAGCTAGTATTAGTACGAATACTATTATTAGGTAAAATTTATAGTTAAATCTCTTTATAGAGTAAAGAGCTTAGATATTATTCTAGGTAAAGAGTAAAAGTTACTAAATATTATTTTCTCTACTTATTTGGTATAGTAGTTTAATATCTAGCTAGCTTTTACTATTTTATAGTAAGAGTAATAGGTTCGAATCTTATAGTAAGTAAATATAACTAGTATTCCTACTAGTTATATTAACTATATAGTAACCGCTACCTACTATTAGTATTTACTAATAACTATTAATAGCTAGTAATTATTAGTATTAATAACTAGTAATTATTAATAGCTAGTAATAAGTATTACTAGCTAGCTAGTATCTAGTATTATATAATTATAATTTTCTATTTAGTAATTATAATTATAAGAGTATAGCTAAAGGCTTCGACTAGGAAAAGTTTAGATATATAAGTAGGGTTTATATTACTATATAGACTATTACTTAAAAGATCTAAGTTATAATCTTTCTACTAAAAACTCTTCTAGTATTTAGCTAGCTAGTTACTAAGTATACTATATAATCTATTCATTATATCTTTATAACTATCCCCCCTTCTAAAAGCCTTGGTCCCTAAAGCTATAGTTATGTACTCCTGATATCCCCTATAAAACTTATACTTTATTGCTAACTATTCGTTATATGTAAAGCTTCCTTTGACGCTAGTAATTATATCGTTGTAATACTATTATCTATTTTATTAGCCTTTTATAGTCTAAATAATAGAACTTATTTTTACTAATAATAGTATTAGGTTTTTGTCCGCTTTTTTTATTATTCGTGAATATATTTACTATTATCCCGGTAACACATTAATACTTTTAATCTCGTAGTATTTATTTATTAGGAATAGTTTTTCGAGATTTACTATAATCCCCTATAAGATTTTACTATATACTTAATAAGTACTGTCTATTCTCCTCTATATATACTTTATTATCTTCGCGTTTTTTGTTTTATGGTACCTTATTTATAGATACCCTTTTATATTTATTGAACTTATTATTACTATTTTACTTTTTTCTTTTTTTATCCTTTTCTTCTCTTTTATTATTATTATACTATATATTCCGCGAAGATATTATATATTACTTCTATTACTACTATACTTCATACTTTCATTTATAATAAAGATAATATTACGGATAAAGGCTTTCTTTAGCTTTGCCCTAGTAACTATTTATTTTATTTTAGTTATTTTTTTTTATTTTACCTTAATACTAAAAGGCTACTCTATATTATTAGTGATTACTTGATGAAATGTATTCTCTGCGAGAAGAATAAATAGAAATATTATAGAGTAAGTTATCCTTCTGCTATATATTCGCTATTAGTTATTAATATTTAACGCTTTAGGTTCTATATAAGTTATATAGTACTACCTAGGTAACCTGGAACTAGGCTATAATTTATTACTATATACTTAAATATAGAGAGCTAAATACTAAATATAAAAGCAAGTTTCTCTATATTTTTACTAAGTTATTATTAAAGTAGTATAAGATAGGTAAAATTATTTATAACCCCCTAAAAGGGGTTTTGAAGAAGAAACTAGTTATAAATCAACTTCTCTTATAAGAAATATCTTCTATTTATAAATACTTATATTTTATATATATTTTTATTATAAATCGCTGAAAACTTATTATACTATTATTACTTACTAATTAAATAGATTAATACTTTAGAAGATAAAGCTAATATATTTTACTATTTATCTACTATATAATTTACCTATTTTTAGAATAATAATCCTACTTATATTCTAGAGGAAGTATTATTTTATTTTCTTAATAATCTTTATTATACCCCTATCCCTAAAGGTATTAAGATTTGTCCTATTATAATACTTCCTCATTTCAACGACAACTTTTACTATTATATTGCTAAATATTCAGAGTATAATATGCCTTCCTGCCTTATCGCTATTACTAGTAGTTACCTTATTCTTCGTAGTTCTAATATTACTACGCCCTACTAGGCCTATACTTTATATTTACTATACTCTTCTAAAGATAATAGTAAGGGTAATAATAATAATAATAATAAAAGTAAAAAGTCTGAAGTTATAGAGACCCTTTTACAAGCTCCCCGCCTTACTACTAGTAATACTAACTCATTTATACTTATTAATTATATTCTATTTTCCGAGATCTATTTAGTAAATTCCTAGTATTATTTTTCTAATAATATCAAAGAAGATAAGTTAGATAATAAAGATAAGGAAAAAGAAAAGTTCCCTACTAAAAAGTATAAAACTTATACTAATTTCATATCTACTCCTATTACTTCTATATCTAGTAGCTACTAGCCTGCTACTTAAGGGTCTACTATTCCCCGAGTAGCTATACTAACTAAGAAGCCTATTTTTCTAAAGAGGGCTTCTATTACTAAAAGAGTTACCTAGAAAGCTACTATATCTATAGTATTTACTATAACGCTAGTATTTATCCTTATTATCCCTATAATACTTATTATTCCTATAGTACTTGTTATTCCTATTATTCTTACGAAAACAAATTAGGGATACCCCTATAAGAATATACCTAAGCTTTAAGTATAATAATTATTTTTATTTTTTTATATATTTACTAAGTGGGAGGGGCCGATGGCTCGCTCTCTACTGCGACTATTAGTGGACATGTTGCCCCCTAAAGTATAACTTCAGCCCCCCCCCCCCCCCCCCCGCTAACTACTATAGCCAGCCCCTAGTCTAGCATACCCGCCCCACGTTAACCTTTTTAATAATAAATAACTAATAACTCCTTCTACGATAACCTTATACCCTTATAGTTTTATACCCTTATACCCTCACAGCNAGTCTCTAGTAAAATATATAGAATTTATTGTAGTAATAAGTAGCTATAGTATAGCCTAACTTGCTATATATTTCGTATGAGAGATAGTGGTCTTCGAGGTACTTATACTTTTCTAGGTATGATTTTTTTGCCAGGGGGTTTTTAGTTTCCCTATAGTGTTTAGGTACTAACCCCTTGGTAGTAGTTGTGGTATTCCTAATACTACTAAAATCTTTATAGGGCTGTAATGTTTCTTATAAGTACTTAGCTGCTAGGGTTACTGTTTTAGGTACCTAATTATCGAATTTCTAGTGTTATAGGTATTATTATAGCTTAACCTTAAGGTAATAGAAGAATGTAAAAGTATGGGGCTTCGAAACTTCTAACTTAGGGGTATTTAGGGTTTTATAGATAGCTGATTATTCGGCGTAAAATTTTAATGAGGACTAGCCCTTATATTGAAGTATATAAAGTATGTTATATAGGTGTAATTTTTGTAGAATTGGATTGGTTAATGAATAGTGAATAAATGCTGTAAAGTTAGTTTATGTAGGGTTATATAAGGTGTAATAGTAGTTATACTACTAGGTCTATAGGTTATATACTAGTTTAGTTATAGTTTACTAGATCTAGTATACTATAGAGGTTTTTAGGTATAGAGAATAGCTATCTTGAATTACTCTTAGTTAATCCTCGATTTTGTATAGGGTAGTACACTTATAAAGAAAGCTATATAGGTAACTAGGGGGCTTTAAGTAATCCCTATAGTTAATAGGAGTTTCGGAGATTAATAGTATAGGGGTTGCTATAGTAGTTACTATAGGTTTACTGCTAGAAAGCTAAGCTGATATTATCTCTATAAAAGAGGACTGTTATTTGAGGAGGTATATAAGTACTACTATAGTTACTATTTGAGGTTTAGGTAATATAGTTATTGTATGTTTAGCTGTAGTAGTAGGTTTAGTAGAGTTTTCGGTAGCTGTAATTTCGGGTATTATTGTTTCTAGTACTAGTGCTATCGTCGCTACGCGTTCGCCGACTATTCGTTGTAATAGAGCTATTACTGAAATCCTAGCTTTACTTTTCTAGGAGGTAGAAGTTAAAGAATTATAAGGGTATTAGCTAAAGGCCTAGTAAAGGAAAGAGTAATAGTAAAGTAAGTTTCTGTAGGTTATAAGATTTTAACTTGGTAGGCTAACTAGTAGTAGCTATAAGAGGGCTTTTATCCTATAGTAGCTTAAGGCTACTATATTACGTAATCTATATATATATAGTAATCTGATCCTAGCTATCCCAGTTCTCTGTATAAGCTATGGAGTATATTTTTATATATTTCTACTAAGTTTTTTAATAAAGAGGATAGGTGTTTTAGTAGTTGATTTATTAGTTTTAATGAATTTTTTATCTAGGAGATGTTCTAGTATTTTCTTAAGTATTAGTAGTTCTTATTATAATATATTATAGAAAGAGTTTTAGAATAGGGGAGAATTATTCTTATTTTTATTAAATATTAGTAGGATTATATAATTTAATAATTCTTTATTAGTAAGTATTAAGTAGGTTTTCTTTAGGTTGAATAGGTCTAGAAACTTTTTAAGTATATTTACTAGGATATATTTCTTTAAATTAACTAGAATTTTAAGTATTAAGGTTTTCTTGATATCTTTAAGGTTAATAGATATTACCTAGTAGGTCTCTAGTATTAACTTTTACTTCCTAGTAATTTTCTAATATATAATTAAAAAGGAGTTCATATTTAAAAAGTATATTAATTAAATCTCCTAGATCCTAACGGGTTTTTCCTAGTATTCTAAGTATACTATAATCTTTCTTTTACTATATTTTATCTACTAGGTATTAGTATTATATATAATATAGTTATCTTTTATTTAGGGTTATCTAAAGTATAATTTTAGTAATAGTCTTTTTATAATATAAGTATAGATCTCTTATATATATTTTCTTATTTCTAGGGATAATTTAGTAATTCTTAGGGTATTACTAGGTAATAGTTTATTTTTAATATAACTTTTTATTTTTTTCTTNTATTCTATATAATATAGTTATTTATTATTTAAAGTTACTTAAAGTATAATTTTAATAATAGTTCTTTTATAATATGACTATAGATCTTTTATATATATTCTTTTATTTCTAGGGATAATTTAGTTATTTGTAAGGTATTATTAAGTAATAGTTCATTTTCTATATAAAGTTTTTTTTTTCTTTGTTATATTAATTAGTAACAGGTATAATTTCTTTATAAGGGATCTATTGATAATAGTATAAGTATTATAACTAGTATTTACTAGAATACTAATAGTATAGTTTCTATTTATTTCTATCTAGATAGTAGTTAATTACTTGTTATTTTCTTGTTTCTATTATATTTTCTATTATTGAGATTTTGTTTTTGTCGGTTCTAATACCTGATTTTATATTAGAGTTACCCTTTTCTTATATTCTTTTTTTATTAGGAGGAGAACTAGCATTATCCTCCGAGTCCTTTAGCTTCTAAGGTTTTACTTTAGTAATTTTGTTTTTTTTAATACTAGTATTAGTATAGTTCTTAGTGATATGGTTTCTTTTGTAATAGTTATAATATTTATATATATTTCTTCGTAGTAGGGGAGTTTTTTTAGTAGAACTAGTAGAATTAGAGGATTTGTAGTAGTAGTATTACTTATATATAGTTTTAATTATTATTATATCTCTATCCTCATTTTTTAATATAAGGGGATAGGTAGCTAGGGTTTATTAAGTTAGTAGAACGTTTTATATTTTATTTTCTAAGTAGTATCTTGTATTTTTAAGAGTTATTAGTTTTAAATGATAGGGAATTTAGTTATAACAAAAAGCTTTTTTAAGTAGGGGATTAGTATAGTTTCTAATAAAGAGATCTAGATTATATTTAACTAGTTATAGTTTTTAGTATTTATAAGGATTTTCTCGAATTATAAAAGAGAAGTAGTAATTTCTTTAGTATTTTTCTAGTAGAAAGATTATAATCAAGTAATAACTTAAGACTAGATATTAGAATCTAAATAAATATAGTTTAAATATATTATAAAGTATTAGAGATCTTAGTTTCCCCCTAGTTTTCTAATTATAAAGAAAGTTTCTATTATTTACTAGATTTTAAGATTTAAATAGGAATAAACTAGGTACTATTTTTACTTATCTATTTTAAANCTCTAGTTTTCTAGTTATAAGAAAGTCTTTATTATTCATTAGACTTTAAAGTCTTAGTAGGAATAAACTAAATACTACTTCTACTTATCTATTTTAAAAGAATCCTAATTGATCTTTAACTTTCCTTTTATCTAATAAGCCTAAAAACTATACTTCTTTCTTTTACTTAAAAGCTTATTAAGGAAGGGGAGAGGTTTTTTAAAGAAATAGAAACTATAGAGGTAAACTCTAAGGAAGTAGTAGTAATATTAAGAGCGAATTCTAACTCTTTTATTACTAATTTAATAATTAATATTATAATCCTTTTATAGAATAGATTAATAGTTATATTTAGATATTATAGTAGTAACTCTTGTATAGTAATACTAGTTATAGAAATCTTTCATGGAATAAAAGTTCTTTCTGTTTTATAATAATAATTAGTTTTAATACTTAGTTATAAATGTTTATTAAAAGCTATATTCTACTAATAATATCTTAGGGATTATAACTAGTAAAGAGCAATATTTTATTTTAATCTTTCTATTTAATAGGGAGCTATATTTAACCTAATATTTCTTATATATAAAAATAATGTTTTACTAGTTAGTATTTCTTCTTACCTAGTAGGGAATTATACTTAACTTAGTAATATTTATATAAAAGATAAATCTAAATTCTGAATATATAAAAAACTAAACCTAAACTATAATNTAATAGTATCTCGGGGACTATAGCTAGTAAGGAGTAGTATTTTACCCTAGTCTTTCTATTTAATAGGGAGCTATATTTAACCTAATATCTCTTATACTTAGGAATAGTACTCTACTAATTAGTATTTCTTCTTAACTAGTAGGGAGCTATACTTAACTTAGTATTACTTATATAAAAGATAAATCCGAGTTCTAAATATATAAAAAGCTAAGCCTAGGCTATAATTCAGCTATAGGGAGTATAAATATTATTTATTTAGAACTAAGGAGTAAAAGAGAAGTTTTCGTAAAAAGTATGAAAAATCTACTTAAAAGTAGCACTAGGGGCTTACTAGTAGCCTACTAGTACCTAACTTCTTAGGTAAAGTTATCGGGACTTAGGTAGAGCTAGAGTCAACCAGCTAAATATAGCCTATAATAATAATTATAATATTATAATACTTTAAAATATCTAGTAATTAATATTATAGTAAAATATTAATATTAAAGTATTATCTAATTAATACTTAGTCGCCAATATTATTAGCTTAGTATAATAGCTTATAAGATAACTAGATAATTTTCTTTTAAATATTTATAGATTACTTTTAAAGTATAGTATTTAGAATAATTTTATTAAAACCTAGTATANATAACCTTATACCCTTATACCCTTATAGCTATATATAATTCAAATATCTCAAGATATTCAATTACTACTAACTATAAATACTCTATTTAAATATTTATTATAACTTTAATATCCATAACTTTAATATCCCTACTATACCTTACTTACCCCTAAGATAAAACTTTAAACTACTAATATAAACTAACCTATAATTTCTATAAAAATATAATAGGACTTAGCTTATTCTTCTTAGTAAATAATTTTAATATATTAAGTATAACTAATATATAAATAATATTTATATAGATATAGATATTTCTAGTATAACTAAATAACTTTTAAAACCCTTATAATTATAGTATTACAATACTCTAAAATATCTAATAACTACTATTATAATAGAATATTAATATTAAAGTATTATCTAATTAATACCTAGTTTCTAATATTATTAATTTAGTATAGTAGCTTATAAAATAGCTAGATAATTTTCTTTTAAATATCTATAAATTACTTTTTAATTATAATATTTAGAATAATTTTATTAAAGCTTCGTCTAATATACTAATAACTTTAATTATAATAATTATAGTTAGATATCCCTATACCTATCTTATAGTTATCTTTTTATAAGTAGCTATATAGATTTCAAAAAGATTTTAGTTCTATTATAAAAGTTATAGAAAAGTAATAGATTATAAAATACCTAGCTTTTATATCTTAAAGTAAATACTCTATTTTATTCTATTTTTAAGAGGTTTAAAAAGGTTCTTAACCCTATAACCTTAGTAGTTGTTTTTAACTATATATATTAAGCCCTAGTTTTAATAAAGCTTTTTCTATATAGATTATTGCTATAAGGTTTTCTATTACTATAAAGTTAAATATCAGAACCAGGAGTATAATTATCTATAATAATAAGTAATATTATTATTATTTTAACTAGTTATTAGCTAGTATTAGTATGTATACGATTATTAGGTAAGATTTATAGTTAAATCTATATATAAGGTAAAGAGCTTAGATACTATTCTAGGTATAAAGCAAAAGTAACTAAATAAATACTATTCATTTAGAACTAAAGAATAAAAAAGAAGTTTTCATAAAAAGTATAAAAAGTCTACTTAAAAGTAATACTAAGGGCATACTAGTAGCTTACTAGTATCTAGCTTTTCAGGTATAGTTATTAGGACTCGGGTATAGCTAGAATTAACTAGCTAATATAGCCTGTAATATATATCTACTAATAGTCATAGTAAAGAGTAAACTATTAGCTTTTCCCCTATTTATTAATTATAATATTCGAAATAAGTTTATTACAATTTATTTTAATAAAATAATAACTTTAATTATAATAATTATTACCAGATATTTCTATACCTATTCTATAATTCTTCTTTTATAAGTAATTATATAGATTGTAGAGAAATTTTAGTTCTATTATAAAAATATAATGAAATTATAGATCTCAAAACACCTAACTTTTATAAGTATTTTATTTTTTTCATCTTCAAAAAGAATATAAAAGTTCTTAACTTTATAACCTTAGTAGTTATTTTTTAGCTATATATACTAAACCTTAGTTTAGATAAAGTTTTCTCTATTTATATTATTACTAAGAAGTCTTCTACTACTATAAGATTAAATATTAAAACTAGGAGTAAACTTATCTATAATAATAAGTAATTTCATTGCTATTTTAACTAGTCATAAACTAGTATTAACATAAATACTATTATTAGGTAAAATGTATAGTTGAATCTATATATAAGGTAGAAAGCTTAAATACTATTCCAGGTATAAAGCAAAAATAACTGAATACTTAATTAATATACTAAGATTATTTATTAACAAGAATAAGACCTACTTAATATAATAATTTAACATCTAACTAGCTTTTACTATTTTATAGTAAAAGTAGTAGGTCCGAATCCTATAGCAAGTAACTATAACTAGTAGCTATATACTTTCTACTTATATGAACTATATAATAACTACTACTAACTATCACCTCTTACTACTACTAGTTATTAATAACTAGTAACTATTAATAACTAACTAGTCATAAGTATTACTAGCTAGCTAGTATTAATATCATATAACTATGATCCTTTAAAGAGTAATTATATTAAATGAGCCTTTACTTTCCTTTTATAATATATTTTCCTATTTATCAGGTATTATATTAACTAACTATATCTTACTACCTAAAGTTCTCTCTATTTAAATAGTTCCTCAGTATTAATAGTATCTACAAAGTTTATAAAGCAAAAGCCAACAACTAGGTATAGCTTTCTTTATAAAAGTCCCGAGAAATATATAACTTTAAATAGATCAGAAACATTCAATACAACTATATAGTTAATAAAGATAAGTTAAGTCTTACTCTATTTATATAGAGATTACAAGTTACCTTATATTAGTAATAGAAAACTTTGATATTAATGGTATAAAATCTCGTCTTAGGAATAATAAAGCTTAGTCTAGGGAATATCAAGATTACGGATATTAAAGTTATAATAAATATTTAAATAGAATACCTATAGTTAGTAGTAATTAAATATTTTAAGATATTCGAATTATAGGTAACTATAAGGGTATAAGGGTATAAAGGTATAAAGGCGTGAACGTATAAAAGTATCAGATTATTATAGAAAGAGTTATTAGTCATTTATTATCTACGAAAAGGTTTATATAGGGTAAGTATACTAGCTATTATAGTTATAAGGGGTTTAGCTCTAGATTAACTAGGAACTAGTTATAGTAATTAGTAGGGGAATAAGAGAACTAAAATTATACTTTAAGGAGTAATATATCTACTAATAGTTGTAGTGGAGAGCGAGCTTTTAGCCTTTCCCCTTTTAAATATCTATAAATTATTCATTAATTATAATATTCAGAATAATCTTATTGAAATCTAATATCATATACTAATAGTTTTAATTATAATAACTATAATTAGATATTTCACCCGCTTAATATAGTAGTTTAACGTCTAGCTAGCTTTTACTATTGTATAGTCAGAGTAGTAACTTTAAATCTTATAGCGGGTAAGCGTAACTAGTAACTATATATTTTCCGATTATATAAACTATATAATAACTACTACTAGCTATTAACTCTTACTAATAACTATGAAAATAACTAGTAACTACTATTAATAGCTAGTAATAAATACTACTAGCTAGCTAATATTTAGTATTATATAACTACAATTCTATAGGAAATATCTATAATAGATATAGGTATATATATACCTTCTATTAATTAGCTATTATGTTAATTAACTATATTATTACTACCTAAGGTTTTCTCTATTTAAATAGTTCCCCAGTTTTAGTATTATCTATAAAGTATATAAAATAGGTAAAAGCTAAGCCGATAACTAGGTATAGCTTCCTTTGAAAAGATCCGGAGAGGTATATGACTTCAAATAGATCAAAGACCTTCAATATGACTATATGATAATTAGATATTTCTATATTAATTTTATAATTATCTTTTTGTAAATAATTATATAGATTTTGAGGAGATTCTAGTTCTATCATAAAGCTTATAGAAAAGTAATAAATTATATAATACTTAGTTTTTAGATATCGACATAAGTATTCTATTTTATTCAAATTTTAAGAGCTTTAAAAAACTTCTTAATCTTATAAGTTTAATAGTTATATTTAACTATATATATCAAGTTTTAGTTTTAATAACGTTTTCCCTAATTACTATTACGAGGTTTTCTATTATTATAAAGTTAAATATTAGAACTAGAGGTATAATTATCTATAATAATAGGTAATTATATTAGTATTTACCCGCTTGACGTAGTAGTTTAACGTCTAGCTAGCTCTTACTATTATAGTAAAAGTAGTAGGTTCGAATCTTATAGCAAGTAAACGCAACCGGTAGCTATATACTTTCCGATTATATAAACTAATTATAGTAACTACTACTAACTATTAGTATTTACCGTTAGCTATTAATAGCTAGTAACTATTAATAGTTAATAATAATTACCGCTAGCTAGCTAGTATTAGTATTATATAACTGTAATCCTTAAAGAGTAACTATAACGGATAGGCCTATACTTTCCCTATTTATTACCTATTATATTAACTAACTATATTTACTACCTGAGGTTTTCTCCGTTTAAATAATTCCTTAGAATGCTAGCTAGTATCTAGTATCACATAACTACGATCTTTAAAGAATAACTACAACGGATAGGCCTATACTTTCCCTATTTATTACCTATTATATTAACTAACTATATTTACTACTTAAGGTTTCCCCCGTAGTTTCTACGGTTCCTCAGAACTAGTAGTATCTATAAGGTTTATTAGGCAAGAGCTGACTATTAGGTGTAGCTTCCTTTAAAGGGTTCCCGAGAAGTATATAACTTTAAATAGATCAGAGACCTTTAATATAACTAGTATTATATTAGTATTTAACTAGTTATAAGTTAATATTAATATAACTATTATTATTAGGTAAGATTTATAGTTAAATCTATGTATAAGGTAAAGAGCTTAGATACTATTCTAAGTATAAAGTAAAAGTAACTAAATTCTAATTAAATCTAAGTATATTTAAGCTCTAGTATAATATTAATCACTTAGTATAATACTATATAAGTAACTAGCATTTTCTTTATTATATATCTTTAAACCTTTATTTATATAATTTCTTCTATATCTCTAGATTAATATATTCTTAGTAAATAAATATAATAAAATTAGCTTAAATAGATTTATCTTCTTAGTTAGCTTCATAGTTTCTCTATTCTATTTAGAATTAGAATACTAGTTTTATAAATACTTACCATATTTATTAGTTAATTCTACTATTTAATTAGATCTAGTAGTTATCGTTAATAGCTATAATTTAGGTATTATATTAGAGGCTAGCTACGAGAAGTGCTTTAGTAGTACCTTAATAGTATTATAATAAACTTGAAGAGTTTATACTTAGGGTGAAAACTCTTTACTAGATTATAGGAATAATAATTATATTAGAAGTGCTTTAGTAGTACCTTAATAGTATTATAATAAACTTGAAAAGTTTATACCTAAAGTGAAAACTCTTTACTATACTATAGGGGTAGTAGTTATATAGAGCTTTAATAGTAATATCCTATATAAACCATAAGGCTTAGGTTTATAATATACCCCCTATTACCCTACTATTCTATTACTATAGTAATATATAATATCTATAGTTTTATAATATAACTATAACCCCTAACTACTTAAGCTAGCTTAACTAGTAAGAAAAATCCGTCTAAGATAACTTCCTTAAATACTACTAATATTAAATAGTCCTACTAATAAGAAAATTCAGTACCTATTAATATTAAATAGTTTTACTAATAAGAAAATTCGTATTATATTTACTCTAAATAATCCTATACTATACTCCTTTTTCTATCTATCTATAAAAAACTCTTTTCTTTCCTTTTATATATAACCCTATTTTCTTTCCTCTAGCCTTATATAATTCCTATCTTATACTTATTCTAGTACTACTAAATCACTACTTTTTTACTTTCTTTCCCCTTTTCGCGTTCTATTTATTACTATATTAACTACTATTACTACTAGATCTAGCCCCCCTAATAATAACCCCTCCCACTACTATACCTCCTCTAAACCTACTACTTATACCTATAATAACTATATTATCAAAAGCAATTCTAATAATAATAATAAC
>RYZW01000839.1:0-23168 GCA_004367215.1 Colletotrichum trifolii | reverse complement strand
GTTGCTAGTATTAGTAACGCCATGCCGCGAGGTATACGTTAACGCCTGAGGCGTGTACGCCTCTATACGTAATTCGGTATATGTGTCTATATACCTCATAGGCGTAGGGTATACGTGGCCGTATGGCCTTATCCCCCCTGGTGATACCTGTTGCTAGCTGTAGCCGAGTGCCATGGCATACCGTAGATCTAGAGCCTTATGTGCCTACGCGTAGGCATATAACGTAATGTAGATCTAGAGCCTTACGTGCCTACGCGTAGGCACGTAACGTAACAATAACAACAACGAATACCAGACCCTTTTGCACCCGTACGACGAGATCACGTACGGCGTGCGTTACCCTCCGGATAAACCAACAAAACAAGTTGGATGTTGAGACTATACCGCAACAGTATCCCGAGTCAAAGGGCCTGACTCGCCAATCGACCAATGCTGTAACCACGGATGGCGTTCTACATATTAAAGTAGCTTCCGTTAGATTGTCGACCTGGCATTATCCAAGCAGCACGTGGTTCGTCGCCGTCATCTATGTGTCTACATGTGATTGAAGTACTGGCCGGCGATGCAGCTGACAACTGCGCATGCGAACTCTCATAACTGGTGATACGCCCTAGGGAAACTTGTTCTTGTGAATATTTATGCAACGGACCAAAAAAAGAAAAGAGCAGAGCCACGTTGCCGTCCGTATTGTCTGCAGCCAAGCCTGCAGGAACAGCGGATCGCATCTCGCACCACCATGCGCGCGCGGTTTACATCAGTTGTGGGCTTGCTTGCTTTTCATCGAGTAATCAGCTCCGTCTAGACCACCAGCCAGGCGGAGATAAGCTTTCTCTGTTATCTTCCGATTTCCTGGACTTCTGGATAGCCCGACTTCCGGCTCAAGCAGCTGTGCCAGTATCGGGCTGGATCCCTGTTTGACGACTCTCTCGACGGGACGAACACGGGTTCGTAGAGTTGCAGCGAGAGCCGAATCGATCGATGGCCCGATAACGAGCCATCCATGTCGGCATCACGAACCGTTGGCCATGATACTTATCACGTCCGCCGCTCCCAGATCTCTGGGCTCGATCCAGAACCAGCAACGAGGCAGCTCCATCATGAATCAGAATACTTGCTCTCAGGCCTCGTACCAAACATGGTCTCTCTCTGTTTCAGGCAAGGAACTCGTCTGTCCATGTCCGAGCCACGAGCTTCTGTTCCGGTCGAGACTTGCGTGTGGCTCAGCACCCGCACCCAAATACCGAAGCGAACAAAAGTCTGGTAGCGAAGCGTGGAGCATTGCTGACGAATTCTTGAGGAATTTCCAGAACTCGGCACCTGGGGCAAGGGACAAACTTGGAGAGCGTCCGAGTCCGCCCCGTTTGTTCAAGCGGAACGCCGCCGACGCAGTGGGTGCCGAGATCGACAAAGAGGCCCGGCGTCGTCCTGTCAAAAACGTGGAATAGTCGGGTGGAACTGTGTGTCTTGCAGTGATGTGGTGGATGGCAGCTAAAAGACGGCATCAATGCCCGAACCCGTACCGTCAAAGCGCCGAGGGCTTTGACCTCTTCCATGGACCGGGGTATTTGACCGGGGCTTTCAGGGTCAGCCTGCCGGCTCCGCGTCGAATGCGAAGTCCGGAGTGCTCGCACAAAGCAAAGTCAGCCGTTTGGGCACTTTATCACCTCCGGCTTCTTCATTGTGAGCACGGAGAGGCATGGTAGTGTTCACGGTTACCATCTACTAGAGACTTGCCTCCGATTCACCTTCCGTTCGTCGTCTAGTTCATCTCTTATCACCTTCTCGTACTAGTCTTGCCAGCTCTGTTCCACTGTTCGACCATGACTCATGATCTCTATCAAAATCCACTGCGGCAATGACCCCAGAGCTTCCACATTACATAGGTCGTGCCCAAGTTGAAGTACTTCATTGGTTTCCTCACTAGGAGAGTCCCAGAAAGTTAGGCAGTAGTAGTGACCGGTGATAGACCCAAGGTAAGAATGGAGTCGCCATCACGAATAGACAAAATCACAGCAGATTTCAATTAGGCGACAATGCTCTCCAAAAAGGGCTAGTTAGAAGCGTTCATAGTTAGACAGCTGTGTTTCAATCAGTTGAAGTGTTTGATTTTCTGGTAGACTTCGCGATGCTGACCAAGCCACCAAATTGTCTCACCCTGAAAACAACGCGGGTAGGCTCAGATAAGAAGATGGCAACATGTTCATTGATGTCCGGGTACAAGCCAAGTTCTGTCGACGTCTTCAGCACGGGTGGTTTGACAGCGAGCCACAGCTAACGAACAGCCCTCGCAAAGCCAGGACACCATCAGAGAGCTACTCACCAACACTCTAGTAAGTGGCAGCCTCGACGAAGATTGCGAGTTCATCGCGAGACTCTGCAAGCCCTCGGGCACTGAAAGTGTTCTCGAAAGAGATACCCACGTGCTGGCCTTTACGAGATTCGGGGGCTTCTCGGCAAACATCCGGCGAGAGATGTGGCTCCACGCCGTCCCTCACAGGACAGTTAAAGAGTTGTCTTCCTCAAACCGGGCGTGTCAAAGAATTAGCCTGAATCAGTCGTTAGCCCGTGGGTGAGAAAAGCTTTCACATCTCCTGTTAAGGACGTCGAGCCGACAGAATTTGATGACAACTTCAACCACTTGGCTGATCTATCGCATACCGGGTGCTCGCACTCTGAGGCGCATTTTGTCGAGCTACTGGACCTAAGTGATCGGGCTCGTTCAAGCCACAAGCCAGCTAGTCAATCTTGTCTCGGGCGACTCGGGGAGGCTAGCACTGGATTCCACCGACAGTTGGGACTGCGCGTTCTGTATGAGCTGCTTGATGGGGTGGTGGAAGGGATACAGGCTGCCACAGGCCAAGGAGTCTAATGTATAGGCAGAGGCGAAGGCAAGCTGAAAGCAAACCGAGCGCAGAGCAGTTCAGCGAGCCCTCGGGGTTACGATTCGAAAGTCAGCTCTACCTGGGATAGAGTTCGTGTTCTTGTCTTCGGAAGCGATCCCTTTAGAGATCACGTTGAAGAAGATCGACTTGATGCAAAATATATCTTTGTGATGTAAAAGCTGAGGTCAATGTGTTGCCTCCGTGTGACGAAGTCTCATGGACTCACACAAAGATTTCTAACGGTGTAGCAGTATGGCTTCGGTGCCGGAGAATGGATAACAGCGAAAGTAATAAGATCAGCAATTGCTGTTCGACCGTGGACACGAACAAATAAAGTCGGTTTCTTTGTCAAGACTCCACGATTTGCAACTTGACATCAATGGATAAAAGGCCCTATGGATGTATAAAATAAAACTTGTTGCACCTGTGGGACCATGAATTTTTACAACGCAGATGCCATTACCAGTGTAGAAGTAGTTTCATAGAGTTCACACGGCTTCTCGAGGCGTGAATAAGACACCAACGATTCCATGAGAATCATGGCCGTAGACATGTATTCTCGGTGAGCTGGTGCAAGAACTAGGATCTTTTGGAAATATGCAGAAGAAGTGCCAATTGCCAGGGAACATCAACGCAAAACTCAGGATAGGGCGAGTACCCGGGTAATGGGTTATTGGTATTACAGAAGCTACCGGGCCCCGTGAGTCTTTTGGCGACACTCAGAGATACGTGGAAGAGCTGATTCCAAGAGGCTGCGATTGCGAGCTTACAAGATGTTGCGTGGAGTGTTTCCCCCCTTCTTTTCATCTGAGATGATTTCGTAACTATGTGGTTGTGGACAATTTCGTGGGCTTCTTAGTTTGCGACTTGGCTTTTCTGCGATACAAGTCTCTGTTACTCCTCGGGTATAAATCAACAGGCGTCAAACTCAGACTTCAGTAGTCAGTGGACTACCGGCCTCGTGGCCATCACCCTTGACGCCCAGAAGTGCACGCTCGAGCTCTTGAACTCGATGCTCAAAGTATTCGGAGTTCTCTAAAGTAGCATATCATTTTAATCGCCCTAGCCAAGTTTTTGAGTCATTAAACGATGACGGTGAAGAATTCTGTTCAAAGTCGAGATGACTCGATGTCAATTTTCAAGAGTAGCTTCAAACCTCGCGGGAAAGATTGTCACCATGCACCACCATTTTCATTGGCTAATACAACAATCAATACGACCGATACACATGGTATCGCTGCCTCTTTGTTGGAAGATCTACTAGCCGTGTTCATAAACGTACTCTCCTGCAATCCGAATACGACGCTTGATATCACTAGCTGTGCACTCCGGCCCCTCTTTACGGGACAAGTCGGGACTGATGAGGAGATGGGGCGCTCCCAAGCTTTAGGTCCCCTTGTTGATATCAGCTTGGCATTTCGCGAGAAGACTTGGCCTGCAGAACGGGCTCAGATAGTCAACAGCCATGAGACGTCGTCTCAGTATTCTGTCAGCGGGACTTGGCCGTCAAGCTATGTCTCACAGTCTCTCAAGCTTCTGGTGAGGGAACTTACCCACAGGTCGAGCAGGAGTTGGTAGAGTCGCATGGTGCGAAAATAGTCAGGATGAAACGATCTCAAGACAAGTTGACCTAAGCACGGTTTGTAAGCCAGACAAAAGGAGTAACATTGGATAAACTTGGATCTATTGGGTGGAAGATGCTGCCAAAGGCTATATTTCCTGTGCTGAAGGGACGTCGCCGGGTATGAATTATATTCAAAAACGTCGAACCCTACTTGACTACCTAGGCCTGTACTAGCTGGTCTTTCTTTGACCTGCCAAGCAATGTAATTGCAACGTAGAGTACAGGCTTGACACCCTCACGGGTCAAGGTAAATAGAAGTGGGTTCGAGGCGCAGGGTTATAGAATAAGGTGGTGTGCGACCCTCATCTCCTCTCAGATATACATTTATCTAGTACAAACCTCTAGATGTAATGCAGTTACCCAGCCCATGGCGGCCTCGTGAGTGCTTGTTGAAACACGTTGTGCGTCTTTCCATGCTCGAGTAATAGCTTTGAAGGTGTCCTCGCCGCATGCTTGTCATAACATGATTGACGTTTCTGTAGTTACAAGACTACAGTACAACTCCTCAGGCTAGGTGTATCGTCATTGATCAAAACCGCAGGATGTGGGTGTGAGGGTTTCATCGGGTATGCCGATGCGTCTATCCAACACGCACACACCAAATCGACAACGAAGACTGGGTACTTGTAGTTGAATGGCTGCAAAGAAAGCTGAATGGACAGGGCATGATGGCCCAGATATGTTGAAGGGCGTGAAGGATGCAAATATCCATGCGAGCATCTCATGCAGCAATACCATGTGTCAAGTTGGTCAACATGCTGGAATTCCGAAGCAGGACGGAGACATGTTAGCAAGGCTACGTTGATGACGCTCAGGCTAGGTGTCGTCTGGTAATTATGATTTGGACGAGTAGTGTAGTCTGCAGCACCAGACAAGTCGCCTACCATATGGCTGGTTCCTCGTTCCACCATCGACGATGTCACTCTACAGATGAGCCCTTCCACCAAGATGCGGCCGCACTGGGCAGAATTCGAACCCGTGTAGTTCTCGTCCCCCGCATGAAGCCACGCGCTTCCCCGTGGGGAGACACCGTCCGGGCAGAATGGGTGGCGTCAAGCCCAAAGCGAAGCTTGGCGAGGATACCCTGACCGGCCTTCATGCCGCCGCCAATGGCGGCATTCACTCCGACATGATCGTCTCTCACCAGTCACCAGGAAACACCAGCCATCCCAGCTCGTTGCTGGGGCTCAAAAGGCTCGGCTTTGGACAAAACTTGGGGAGATGGGGTCATCAAACGGTAATCCATTGTCCGTTTGCTCGGAAATGTGACAGTCACCATGGCACGCGGTCATCTCTTGTGCTTCACCAATATGAAAAACCTCGTCTTCCCCTCCCGCCAAGTCGCCGAGAACAAGCGTTAGCCATGCATGCCCAGAATCGCCTTCTGACGCCTCTTGCTTCTTGGCTTTCCACTGGGCTTCAGAGTCTTTACACCAAGGAGTCTTGGCAACAGACAATCCATCCGAGCGACCACCGCGGGGTTCGTCCAAGGCAACGATAGGCTTGCGTCCAACATGCCTCATACCATAGTACAGCAGTCCCCGACATCGCGTACGGCGCAGCTCTCAACGCTACGTTTGGCAATCGCACATCTCTTCCAGAGACCAAGAAAAGGGCTCCCAAAAAGTAGGGACCGACGCATGTCCCAGAGCTGAAAGATGGGGCTAGAGATCCGGGGAATCATCGCCGCGTCGCTTCTGCCAACCGTCAATCTTGTCTTGGGTCCTTGACAGATCCGAGGACGCGCAGCCGGGCCCCTCGAATGGAACGTCGGTTCGACAGAAGCCGTCCGTACGGCTCCCGACCGCCTGTTCCATTGCTGCACTGGCCCACATCCAGGAGATGAGACTGGGGCGTTGCAGTCAGCGCTCCTCGTCGGTCCCTGAAGCGACTGGCGATACACAAGAAGGGAATGGTCGGACTGGCTGTCATGGATGGTCACATGCGATCCCACATCATCATCACGCACTGCTACGATGCAGTACGCGTGCTACACCAGATGTAGAGGCGCAAGTCATTGGTCAGTCGGTAAGCCATTCTTCCAGCTGGGGCGCGTGTAGCTACCGCCATCTGGAATACGGGGATCTTCCGAGATGCTGCAGCCAGACCGACTTGTTTTTTTTTTTGGCTCCCGAGTCAAGGCTGGAAGCTGGAAGCAGTCCCACTACCCCAGACCCCATACTACTATCCTGAGGCCCATCCCATGTGGTTCTCGTACGGTGAAATATGCGAGTCCCCTGCCTGTTCGTTTCTGCAGCTGCGGGACTACAAGTCTAACCCATCGACGAGGAGGGGTCACGGTGTACACGAGGAAGTCGTCGCGAGCCTCTCCAAGCCGCCTACTATGTATTCGAGGAATCTATCCAAGCTCTAGTGTTACTCGACGTCGTCTTCTAGCGCGAGGAAAGCTTTCTAGCGCGCCATGCCCGCAAGAAAGCTTCTCATCCTCGGCCAACTGCCGATCCAACAACAGAGTCAAGTCAGGTCAGACGCGCCAAGAGTAACGGTCGAACCACGTCGAACAGGTCCTGGTCTGGCTCACCTCTCACCTCCCACCGCAGGCCATCTGGCGACGCCTCTTTCGTCAAGGGAACCCAGACGAGGCGATGAGAGGGAACCACCTCGCTCAACACGTTGGCTAAGCTTGAAACAAGGTTGGCACTGGTTGGCGGTACTTGGCGCGACGCCAGTTTCTTGGAACCCGCCTGCGCTTGGCTCTCGGCGGTCCATGGATGGTGTTGTCGAATCTAGAACACCATCTCCGTCGGGGCACCACCGCTCTCCATGTCATCCATGGCTGCGTTTCCCCACGGAGAAGCACGCACCTGACGGGGGCCACAATGACCGGAAGAGGTCGAGGAATCGCGGGGAACGTTGCGGGACACCCTGCAATGAAGAGGTCTCCCCGCAGGCTGGACGCCCTTTACCCCTGATGGAGCAGACACAGCCCACGATGCGCACTGACGAGATGCGGGCGCTCTGGGAGATGGCTGGTGTCTGGTTCTGATGTGATTTTTCTCTCCTGGCTAACTGTCACTTACACACTGGACGAACAACTGGAGTTTTGCTCACGCTGGCCGGGATGAAGCGAGTCATCACGTCACAGAGCCAAGAAGACGCCTCTCCTCCCAACCGTCACGAAGCTTCCGGGGACTTTTCCAACATCCTCGTCCGGCAGTCTACATTGCTACACACTACGACGGGAATGAGGCACCCCCCAAGGCTCCCAAGACTGCCCTCTGGATCGTCGCCCATCCTCTGCCAAGATGCCGAGGCCAGAAGCAATGTGACGGTATCCACGCTTGGTCGTCTTGGTGACCCGTCCTTCTTCTGCACAATCCGCAACCAGTCAGCACTCCTTGCCGACGGCTGAGAAGAGAAGAGCAGCTAGCCGACGTGACATGCTGCCAACCTCCCTCCCGCCTGTGCGCTTCCAGGGATGCCATCGCCATCCGCCTGGGCGGGCGGCCAATGGTTCCTTGGATTGTCGGAACATGTCGGGCGTGACTTGGCAAACACAAAGGCGTGCAGTTCTGCTTGGGTGGACGAGGGTGGGAGCTTGTGTCTTACGGTCGTGGCGTTTGTATTGCATGGTATTGAACTCTGTAGAAATACGGGGTTCGTAGCTCCATCTATCAAAGCATGCCGTACGAGAGGTCAAGGAGTAGGTGACCCAGAAGTGACACAAGCCCCCTGTCCTTGGTTCATATCGAACACGACATGGAAGGGCAGCGTGGGAAGGGATGACAAGCTCCTTGTGCCTCGAGGTTCTACGAACCCAAGGTCTGGGCATCGCATCCCCATCTCGGACAACTACATAACAGCCTCCACCCCCGACCTTCAACTGCTGGTGCTCGTGTTGCTCCGACTCTGAAGACAGCAGTCCTATATTTTCACGATTCTTCAGTTATTCTTCTGCCGAAGGTGATCTCGCGCGCGGTGGCAACATATACCATGACTTCCACCAACAATGACAAGGGCAAGGACATTGAGCCTCAGTTCTTCGAGGAGGAGAACCCCGAGAAGCCCATTCCCAAGACCAATGGCAAGATCGACTACTCTGGTGCTCATGAGAAGACCGACCCAAAGGAAATCGCCCTGGTGAAGAAGCTTGACAGATGGATCATGGTCAGTTGCTTTCGACGCGATATCTGAAGAAGCCCTGGGCTAACACAAAGGTAGCCAATGCTGTGGTCCATGTACTGGCTGAACGTAAGTCCAGTCGACCTTTTGAGACTTTGGTTTGTTCTAACCCGGATCGTCACAGTACCTCGATCGCAATGCCATTGCGCTGGCTCGCCTCAACGATCTCGAGGAGGACCTCAACCTCACCAGCACCCGTACGTCCAAGTCCGCTTCGCTGACCTCCACGATCAACCTGACACCGGATATCAGAATATCAAACCTGCGTGTCTATTCTTTTCGTCGGCTACATCTTGTGAGTCATCTACCGTGGCGTCCTCGCAGACAACAAAGTGTTCCTAACGCAACACGTCAGGGGCCAAATCCCTTCCAACATGTTTCTCACTCGAACCCGCCCGAGTCGCTACATGGTACACATACTCTGATCCAAGTTCCTAGCAACTTTCACACGCTAATCTCGCCAACAGGGAATCATGATGATGCTCTGGGCCGTCGTCAGTGCTCTCACCGCCGTCGCCAAAGACTTCACCGGTCTTCTCCTGACCCGATTCGTAAGTCATCACGATGCCATGATGAGAGGCCATCGCTAATACCTCGCAATCAGTTCCTCGGTGTGACGGAAGCCCCCTACTACCCGGGCGCCGTCTACCTCCTCTCCCTCTTCTACACCCGAAAGGAGGTCGCCACCCGCATCGCCATCCTCTACACGGGCAACATCCTGGCCACTGCCTTTGCCGGACTGATCGCGGCCGGGATCTTTTACGGCATGGACGACCTCGCAGGCATCGCCGGCTGGAAATGGCTCTTCATTCTCCAGGGCGCCGTGACTTTTGTCATCGCCGTCGTCGGCTTCTTCCTCCTGCCCGACTTCCCCCAGAACACGAGGTGGTTGACCCAGGAGGAGCGCGATCTCGCCTACAACCGCATGGAACTCGACACCGTCGGCAACAAGGGCGAGACCAGCACGTTGAACGGTCTCAAGCAGGCGGCCAGGGACCCCATGGTCTGGATCTTTTGTTTCATGGCGCACATGCACCTGGCCGCCAACGGGTTCAAGAACTTTGTGAGTAAAACTCCTCGAGAGTCGTGGTCGAGGATGGGGGGTAACTTACACCGAGGCAGTTCCCTACCGTCGTCGAGACTCTGGGCCTCGGCACCACCCTCACTCTCGTCCTGACCTGCCCTCCCTACCTCATCGCCGGCGCCGTGACCATCGCCGTGTCCTGGTCTTCGGGCAAGTTCAACGAGCGCACCTGGCACATCACCATCTCCAAGACGGTGGCCGTCATTGGTTTCGTCGTCGCGCCCATTGTCGACTCCATGGCCGGCCGCTACGTCGCCATGTGCATCTTCACCATTGGCACGTATGGCGTCAACTCTTTGATTCTGGGATGGTGCGGCAGCGTGTGTGGACAGACCAAGGAGAAGAAGGCCGTGGCCATCAGCATGGTCACCATGATCATGAACATCAGCTTCATATGGACTCCGTACCGTAAGTTCCCGTATCGGCGCCGTCGCGACAGCACCCCGTCATACTGACAAGTTACTCCGTAGTATGGCCAAAGAGCGACGAGCCCCGCTACGTCATCGCCATGGCCAGCAGCGCTGCCTTTAGTGTGGCGACTGCGATGCTGGCCTGGGTCGCGAGAATCATCATGATGCGCCGCAACAGAAAGTTGAGGGCGAGCAGCGACGAGACTACCGTCTTCTACGTCTACTAGAGACGAATTTATAACAGCATGTGCGGTGTGGTATATACGGATGATTTCTAGTACATGATCCCAACGGATCTGCATAGATACATACCACTGTTCGAGTTTCTGATCGTCGATGATCCAATGCCTCTCCAAGTGCCATCGTGATAGTCAAACCAATAGCTCCATTGGTCCGAACCTTTCGGTTGAGGTGTAATCAACGGCTCTATATACTACATCAACGATTTGTCTGCATCGTACACGAACGTCATCGAAGCTACATCTTCAGCAGCTTCGGGTATAACCACCTGGGAGCAGCCCAGAAGAACCACATGTAAACCCACGCATAGCCCATCACTCTCCCAACCGGAGCCATCCATTTTGAACGCCTCAGAAAGACCCTCATCCGCCAGCCCTTCACCCGCTTCTTCCACCACTTTGAAACACAGACCTCCACCCATATAACCAGGAAATTCACACAGTAAAACCAAAGATCCCCCAAGTCAAAGCCCATCCCGGTTCTCCATGCCATCGTGCTGTGCATAACTCCCGAAATGAGAAACACCCCAAACGCCGTCATGACCTTGCCCAGCTCCGTTTTCGGGTTTCCGCGAAAGAGCAGGCGTGACCAGGTCATAAAGGTCGGCGAAGATATGCGATGCCAGAACACGCCCCAAAAGCGACGGACGGTCCACGCTTCGGTGACGCTCCTGAAGAGAGGCGGCCAATCCCCCGGGTCATCGAGCCTGAAAATGCAGACGGAAAGGATGCCGAGGATGGAGTGGGCTGTCTCGAGAAAGACAAAGTTCTCCCAGACCCAAGAGATGCTGACCACGGCGCGGAGTAGCAGCTGATTGACGGAAAGGGCTTCGTAGAGGCATTTCGGGCCGGCGCATCTCACCAAGACGTGGTATAGTGCAGGCTTGATGATGGCGTGTCTGAAGGGTAGGAATTCCAACGAGCTGGTGTTGGAAACAATCCTGTCATAAACTGGCGACGCCACGAACAGGTTCAATGCCGTGATCAACGCCGCTTTGAGTGTTCGACCTATTGCAAATCGAAGCCTGGCAGACCATTTCGCGTCACCAGGCGGCGGTCTTCGGAAGGTGAGGTGGCGCGGGTTGTTCCACACGCGACAAGCTGCCGAGAGACTCTGTCGACTCGGCCAAGTGATTCTTGCTCTTCTGAAGCGATTTAGAAAGCTTGGCCGAGGCCCCGGGGCGATGGAGTGGCTTTCGAAAAGGAGAACTATCGGCAGTCTGAGCGCGTGGATGAAGCCGGTGATTCCAACGAACTGGTTGAGACCTAGCGGAAAGGCCGCCGCGTTGGCTTCGTTGAGAGATGCTATCGAGAGGACCGCAAGCGACCACGTTGGCAGGAGAAAGAGGCGATGGTATCTCGGCGGGAAGTGAAGAGCCGCGGTGACAAGACTGAAAGAGGATAGGAGAAGCAACACAGGCGCGAGGTCATGGACAGACGAATGGACGAGCCAGGTCTTGATGGGATCAAGTTGACGTGGCAGGACTGACGATGTCGAAGGTGGTTGATGCTTGTCAAAAAAGGTAGAAAACATTTTGGGCTTCTTCGTCTCAGCTTGGCGAGGAATTTGGGACGCCAGGGTTGGCCAGGCGCGTCAGTATTATACGGACCATGCTGCTCCAAGATGACTGAAGTTTTTCAAGCAATGTCTATTGAGCTTGCGTCTGAAGGCTGTAAGTATCACAGTTACGCAGGAGACAAAGATGGTACGTTGCACCGAGCAAAGGGATCGCTTCTGCACATGGTAACAAAGTGCGTCTCCAAAGACAACCCACAGTCTCGGAGTCTTTGACTTTACGGTGTGACTGGAAAGCAAGGTCCGACAAACATGCTGAAATCGGCGGTGTTCCATCATCAGCAAGGGGGCGCTCATCGACATTCAAGAGAGCAGGGGGCGGGAACACAGAGACCGTATGCAGATTTGACAAGGGTATTGTTATCATGTATGTGGCAAATAGCCTCTAGAGTCTACTGTGTCCATGACCGTGTCACGGTGTGGTTGGGTATCGGGCTTCAAGGGAAGCAGAGTCGCCCGCAAAGAGACCTCGGATTTAAACAGACTCGTGTTGCTCGTGGAGACCCTTCTTCTCCGCCACAATGGCGCCGTCCTCCAGGTCCTCGGTCAAGCCGACGTCGCGCCTGGCCTGCTGAAGCATGATGCTGTCTTGGGCACCGGTGTTGCTGCCGAAGACGCGGTCCATCTCCTCGAGGGTGGCGCCCTTGGTCTCGGGGAGGCAGAACCAGACCCAGATGATGCCGGCGCCGAGGAACACGGCGAAGAAGAGATAGGTCCCCCACTTCCAGGTCTCGAGCATGGAGGGAACGTAAAAGGCGACGGCGAAGTTGTTGAGCTGGTGGACCGTTAGCAGGAGTGATGGCTGTGAGCAGCGGGCTCATTGTTTGACTTACCCAGTTGCTGGAGGCTCCGATGGAAGCACCCTTGGCACGGATCGAAAGAGGGAAGATCTCACTGACCAGCGTCCAGGAGACGGGGCCCCAGCCGGCGCCGAAACCCGCAATCTATTTGGTATGGAGTTGGCAACACGTTTGCGTACGGCAAGGAGCGGAGGACTTACGTAGATCCAAATGAAGGCAACGGCAACCCAGCCCTCGACAGCGTGGTTTGGCCAGTCGTGGCTGAACTTGGCGACGATGATGGCGGGGATCACCATGGAGATCAACATGACGATGGAGCTGACGATGAGGATGGGCTTGCGGCCGACCTTGTCGATGATGGCCATGGCGGGGAGAGTGGCGACCCTGTTACCGTCAGCGATTGTTCCGACCCTGAAGTCTGCGACTAGACAACTGTCAACTTACATGAAGACACAGCCAGTCACGCCGGTGGCCAGGAGAGAGGTGGTTCCGCCCGTCAGACCAAGGCTTTGGAAGATGTTGGAAGCGTAATAGATGATGGCGTCAATGCCAGACCTAACCACCTGTCAGTAGGCTGTAGACGCACCACCACGAAACGACACTCGACTGACCATTGCTGCCAGAACATGACGAGCCACGCGGTCGAGACACGCTTGAAGTTGTCCCACGACCGCAGGATCTGCCAGTACTGCGCAAACTCGCGTGCCCACACGCTGGTCTTTTCCCTCTCGGCGAGCTGAGGAAAGGCCTTTTGGAACGCGCGCTGCTCAAAAAGGGCCTCGGCCTTGATCTCCTTGAACTCGACCAGCACCAGTTCGCTGTCCTCGGGCAGCTTGCGGAGGTAGGCGATGGTCCTGACGGCCTCCTCGTCGCGGCCCTGCTTGACGAGCCAGCGGGGCGAGAAGGGCAGCCACCAGATGCCGAGGGCGAGCAGGACGGCGGGGATGCCCTGGATGTAGGACGGGAGCTTCCACGCGAGGTCGGACTGGGTCTCGCCGATGCCGCCAATGTAGTTGCTGCCGTAGCCGATCCAGAAACTCAGCATGATGCCGAGGATGGTGGCGAACTGGTAAAAGGAGACGATGAAGCCGCGCATCTCGGGGGCGGCCAGCTCGGCGTTGTAGAGGGGCCCGACGCCGCTGAAGGTCCCGACGCCCAGGCCGGTGAAGAAGCGGCCGGCGTAGAGCAGCTCGGGCTTGTGGTAGCTCGCGCTCGTGTACAGGTAGCTGCCGAGGATGACCCAGAGACAGGCGGAGAACATGGTGTACTTTCGGGAGAAGACCTCGCCAAAGACGCCGGCGCTGACGGAGCCCAGGATGCCGCCGAGCTGCAGGATGGACGTCAGCCAGCCGGTGGCGCTCGAGGACTCGACGACGGAAGGGAAGTTGTCCATGAACCGGGTCATGACGAGCGATTGGCCGAGGACGCCCTGCTGATAGCCATACTCGAAGCCACCGAAGCTTCTCTCGCGTTAGCATGGGAGATTCGTGTTCCGTGGACGGTCTGGGGTTTCTTACGATGCAAAGAGGGCAATGACGACGATTTTGGGGTTCGAAGCGATGGTCTTCCAGCGGTTCTCGTAGGCCAGCTGGGTCCGCGCCTGGGCAGCGGACATTTCTTGGACGGCCATATTTGAAGGAAGCCTGGCGAGGACGGGTCGAGATGGGTGGCTTCTCGTGGCCGTGAAGAGAGAACAACCGCGGGATGGAAGCCGGTGGCATACGGTGACGACCTCAAGAGACGGGACGGACTGCCATGGCTACTTATTGCCGCGACGTCGACGCTAAGAACTGCCTACCTCGGCCGTCTGACAAGGGACACGCGAGTTCGTACTGGGGCTGCTTTTACCTGATGGGGAGCGGGATGTGTCACGATTTGATGCGACTTGGGATGATGGCCCAGCCAGGTCCCACGCGCTCGGGTCATGGGCGAATTTTCGTATCGGGTATCGTGCCATACTGCCATTATCTTATCCGAGGGTATACTCTTCAGACTCGCAGTGCTCTGTCGGCCTTGATTCGTGGCCAAAGCCGGGGAACATGAGATTACTCCAGAAGGATGAGGGATCTGGCATATCGGTGCTTATTTTGACCAGATCTGGCCACGGGAGTCAGCGGCTTGCTCACTTGGCGCTGATCCCCCAGGTTCGGCAGTCTTTGGCCAGAAACACGGATGCGTGTACCGAGTCAAGAGTCCGGAGCAACGGCTATGAAACTTGCCCTGGCAGAACCGTCAAGGCATCTCCAACATGTGAGAACTCTTCGGCAGCTTCTCCTAGACCTAGAAGAGCAGAGAGAGCATCCTGTGGACCAACATCGTCCTTCACGTACGGCTCTGAATCCCGTCATCTCCCGTAGTGTATGGACCTGGACTCCGTACACGTAGTAATAAACATCTCCGCACCCCGCCCGCCCGCAAACGCGGCATGGTCTGGAACCATACGATTTGGCGGTCCACCCCCGCAGCGGGCTGCAGAGAGAAAATTTGACGAGCGTGTGCCTCGATCCTTGAACGAATCGTGAGAGACTGCTGGAAGGCCGTCGGCTAGAACCCCCGGGGCCAGCGACGGAAGCGGAAGTTGGCCGAGCTGTGGATCAAAACAGAAATCGTAGCCACCCAGCTGATGGCGAGAGATGAGACCGTTGGTGACTAGGCAGTCATCATACCTCTTTGGCGTGGCCCATGGGGATCTGGTCGTGGGGATTTTGGCTACTGGAGATCCCGCGGGCCTTCTGTCTGCAATGAAGCTGGGGAGAGGTAGTGCAAAGGAAATGTGAGGGGGTAATCCACATCTGCAGTTCTTGAACGCGGGCATTCGGCCCTTTTGATGGTCGCGAGCAGACGGCCGGTTGTAGGCCTGACGTTTTGAAGACTCCAAGCTTGTCATGGGTTAGGCTGGGTTCGAGCTCGAGGTTGGCATGGCCGCCACGTTGTTACGAGGTGGTCAATAGGAGATGCCGTACCTGTCCAGGGATATTCGCTCGTTCGTCTTCGAGTCGAGCAAAGCCAAACTGAGCCGCAACCTTGGCGACGACCTCGAGAATCGCGCTATTACCCAATCATCCACCTTTCGCCGAATCCAGACGCGCTGTAATCGTCACGGTTTATGAACTACTGCAGCAGATAAGTCATGGAACCCCTGGAAGCCGTCGACGTTTGACTATAAGGAGTTCCACACGCCGAGAGCTCTTCCTCGAGTTTCCAAGTCTGGATCTCTCAGTCTTGACATCCTAGCAGGACCCAAACCAAGGGCTGACTGGCCTTCACTTTCGCGCAACTGTTCAGTCATGGGCCCAGGCGATGATGACTTGGGGTAGTTATGTGATCCTACTTGTACATCGCTGTCTGCATCAAGACTGAGATGAACTCGGCCATCGGCGCTTCCCGGGATCCCTTGGGCAATCAGGCTTGTTCCGCAGAACCACTATGCAAAGCATAACCTTCCCACACCTGTCATTCGGTGTCAGGCTGGGTTCGTACCAAGTGATGGGATCTCCTCTCAATAGGCGTATGCTACGCTATGTGACTATTCGAACTTGCCCTTCCCCTCACTTGGCTGTGGCTCCACACCCGTATTTAAGCCGGAGCCTCGTGCTACCGGAATATCTATTGTTCCGGTAGCCGAGGCCTGCATGCAGGGGCTCCGGTGCCCCCCCGGGTGCCCCCCTTCTCTACAGTGGCCTGACATTCGGGCTTACCAGTCTACAATGACTGCCGGATAGTCTGCATAGCATTACCATTATGTCTATGTACGTGTATTACACCGGTCTCATTGGTCATCGTAACTCTTAAAGTTCACGCGGAACCACATCTCCTCCGCCTTGTGCGCGGCAGGATCCGCGAAATCGAATGAAGAAACGTAGAGCCTGGCAAAGTCCTCATACTCGTCTGGGATATAGTTCGCACCCTTTGCGAACGGGGAGTGATCGATCAGATACTTGAAAGCATCTTCGCTAGACCATGGCACTCTGCACCAGTCGTCCGAGCAGTCGGGCTCCCACTCAAGGATAACCTCCTCGATGGCGCTCAGAGTCGGATCGTGGACAACCTCTAGGTATTCTGCTGACGCGTCAGAATGCCACACTTTGAGACGACTCGACTGCAAACCGGCAGTCAACTTACTGATGTGGCGCAAATACTTTGGCGCGTACCGCGACTCGTCTTTCCAGAAAGCAACAAGTGCCTCGCGTGCTTTGATACTTCGCGCGTTCTGGTTGTACTGCTGCACCTGCTTAACGAAAAGGGTCTCGTCGTCGTCGTCGGCCTTTGCAACCATCTCGAAGTCGACCCTCCCGCCGTAGTGATGTTCGAGCTTTTTCCAGGCGCCGTCGTGTGCTGAGATGGAACAGCCCAGTGAAGCAGCCGATGGAACGGCCTTTCGTGCCCGGGCTTCCAGCGACTTGGCTTCTGATAGGGGTGGAGGTACTTCACCTTCATGGCGAGGCAGTACTACCGCGAAGGCTCGTAGAGAGCATGTGAAGATGAGGCTTAGGAGGATGAAGTTGTAAAGGGCCTGGAACGCCATCGCCATGGTGGAACCTGCGAATTGGTAGGGATACCACTTTTGTCTATGGAACATTGAAAACTCTGGACGTCGTAGCGGCCATGACAGCTTTTATGAGCGTGCCCGAGGTCTTGCTCTGTTTCTACTACTCGGAGGCAACTTCTCCTCCTATTTATTTTTCTTGGCACGCACTATTAGTGCGGGCCACCACCCCACACCTACTATACTAACAAGTATGATTTACCTAACCTCACTATACTAGTGTCGCCTGGTGACGCGCTAGTAGCCTGGTATTTCAGGCTATTGTTATTTATATTATTTATATAGTAACCTAGGCCTCTAGAAGCCTATATATAATAGTATATAATACTTATATATATTATTTCGCCTAAGAAGTAGAAGTCTTATTTTACTCTTTTTATTACTAGGATAGAGATAGTTATAAATAATAGAGATAACTAGAATATATTACTAGTTTTAGGTTAGGGGAACCCCTAAACCCCTAGTATTATTATTATTCTAATTTATATTATAATTATAAAAAATTCTATATTAAGTAAGATTACCTAGTTCTATAACTAATACTATACTATTAGAGTTATTATTATTACTATACTTAATACTATTTTTATATATTTTAGAATTAATAAGTAGAATATAGATATTATTGAATATTATAAAACTATTTTTAAGAAGATATTTATTTCTCTTATTACTAGCTAGTATAATATAAAAATATAAGTTATACTAAAATATACTTTTTTTAAAAATAGTATTAACTATACTTATTCCTCTACCTATACTAATAAGGATATTTTTAATTCTTAACCTAGGGTTAGATTTTCCTATACTAGGGCTAGTTTTTATACTACTACTTTTACTAGGTAAGTTAGCTAAAACCTTTTTAGGCTAATATAGGCTTAAAGCTAGGTTATGTTTTAACCTAGCTAATTTTACTAGTTTTAAGTAGTATTTATAAGATTTTAAGTTTACCTAAGTAACTTATAAGAGGGAGCTTAAATTTATTATAAGTATAAAGATTAGTGGATTTTCTTCTACTACCCTAAAAAGTACTAGTATTAGGACTTTATTGTTATAGGATTCTATTAAGTATTTATTAATTAAAGTAAAGTTAATAAGTAAAGTATTAAAGTAGTTAATAGGGTTCTATCTAGTTTTGGTATTTAGGTGATTATTAATAGAGGCTAATTAGTTATACTTAATTATAGTACTAAGTTATCTAAATTTATATATATAACTTATATTAAAGAAATATAGGTTTAGTATATTTATATTTTCTAATATATCCTTTTTTCTATTATTAGTAAATATTCTGATAATAGTAAGTAACTTATTCTAGATATACTTGATATTATTGAAGATAAGGTTATTACTACTACTTATAATTATTACTTTATTTAGTATTAGGTTATAAAAGGAATATAGGGATCTAAAAGCTAGACTTAGCTTATATTTTTCTTAGAAGAAATTCCCTTTTTCTATATATATAATAGTATGTTTGTATAGTAACTTAAGAAAAAGTTCTAGCTAAAATAGTATAGGATTTGTTTTAACTAGTATAAGATATAGCTTTATTATAGGATATTATTTTATAAGAATTATAGTGATACTGCTTATTTTATTAATGAGAAGCTATGTAGATATATTCCTTAATATATTAACTATTAAAGCTTATACTAGAGCTAGGACTTAGTTTACCCCTTATAGTTTTAGATTAATTATAGTTATATTTAAAAGCTGTCTACTACTTAGTAGAAAGTGATCTACTAGGAAAAGGTAAAACTCTATTATATTATATTTGCTAAATTAGCTAGTACTCCTCTACCTATTCCCCTGCTAGAGATAAGCTAGTATAATATATTTTCCCCTTCTAACTAGCTTTATTATAGCTAGTAGAATACTTTTAATGCTGAGGATTAAATAACCTATATACTTAATAATATTTATATTAATTAAGAAAGTATTATTCCTACCCTAGATAATATAAAAATAAACCTTACTTTTAGTTTCCTTACTCCTAATAATTCCTCAGAGTATATATTTACCCTGGCTAAGCTTATAAGAAAAACTATTTAATAAACTAGAAATTTTAAATATAATTAAGTTTCTTATTATCTTCTAGAATAATATATATAAAGCTAAAGTTATATATAATATTACTTTATATTATAATAAGCTTATAGGTATAGATATTATTCTTCTCTAAGAACTTTAGTGTTTATGGGGTAAGGTTTTTAATATTACTAAGATGTACCCTAAATATTAACTATACTTACTAGTCTAGAATTAGGTTAGTTTTAAGGAGTAATTATAAGTATTTATTTATATCTAGAAGACTTTCCTTATACTAGGGGTTTTCTATATTACTAACTACCCCTACTGTGATATTATAGGTATTACTATCTAGGGCTAATATATTCTCAATATCTATTATAAGACTAATAAGTTATATATTATTACTATACTTAAAGGTTAGGTTTTGCCTAACTACTCCTTTATTATAGGGGATCATAATACTATCTATGAGGACTAGTAACTAGGCGGTATTTTTAACTATAGTATTACTTGTATTATAAGCTAGTTTAATAGCTATGATTTTACTATTCTTAATATTTTAGGGGTATTTACCTATAAAGTGGGTAATACCCTAGATCTCTTAGTTTCTAATATACCTAGTACTTATATATAGATTACTAGGTATCATTATACTAGCTTAGACTACTTCTCTTTTATTATAATTTTCTTCTATTTTAGTATGGGGAGGTTTACCCTAGTAGCTAGCTTAGATTACTATATTAACTTAGAAGGCTTACTAGCTTTTATAAGCTACTTTAAAAACTATACCTAAGTCCTACCTACTAATTTCCCTACTACTAGAGACCTTAATAGAGGTACTATAGAGCTTAATACCCTATTCTAGGCTATATTTAAAGTAATAGGTAAGGCTCCTTGTAAGGGGGGAAGGGGTAAACCTTAGTAGATTAATAAATATACTAATACTAGGAAGAGATAGAAAGCTTTCTATAAGGTTAATCTAAGTATAGATTTTACTAAGTTTACTAAAGTAGAGTAAGACTATACTATTATAGATTATAAGTAGAAGATATAATAGGATTAGATTAAGGGAATCTAGATAGACTTAAACCTTTACTATATTTTTTAATAGTATATACTAAAGTTATAATCCTAATTACTCTTTTTTTAGGATAGTAATACTTTTATTACTAAGTTTAATAAGAAGATACTTTTCTTTTATAGGAAACTACTAGAGTAGATTTCTATAAAAGATAATATACTAGAACTAGTTCTAATATATACCCCCTGTAAGATATTTTTCTATTTAGGTATTATGTTTAAAGAACTCTGTAGTACGGTTTTTAGTATAAGTAATACTATACCTAGGCTTAATGGGAATACTATTACTATACTCTAAGCTACTTAGCTATATATTGAGGGCTTATTATATTTTTTCTATAAGGGGTACTTCTGATTAGGATATTACTTGCTTTTATAGTATAAAGCTGAGGTGTTGTTTATTTTTAAGATTAATTGTAATGTTAGTATATATAAAGGTTGGCGCCTGATCTCTTTCTTAGCTATTCTAAGTAAGGGTCTAGAGTGTTTTATTACTAGGTGTATGGCTTAGTTCTACGTCTGTTTTAATATCCTCTACTTGTAGGTAATAGGCGCCTTACTAACCCTATCCTCTACTAATATTATTAATTATCTGGTTTATAACTTCGAGGCTATTTTTAATTGGGGATAGGTAGCTATTTTCGTTACTATAGATATTAAAGGGGTTTTTAATATTATATTTATTAACTAGTTATATTATATACTTTAAATTTAAAGTTAATTTAAGTTTTTTATTAGTCAGGTATAGTAGTTTAACTTTTGCTATATAACTAGTATCTATTATAAGGGATATAAAATACTAATAATCCTATTTTTCTATAGTTTTTTGTAAGGTTCCCCTATTTCCCCTATTTTCTATTTTTTATATATAGATTTTTTCTATTAGATTAGTTTTAAGTAGAACTAGTTTAGTTATATGGATAATTATAGGATAGTTTGTATTAGGAATGATTTAGCTGAGACTAGCTAGAGAGTTTAGGAGATTTTTAATAAGATTATAATATCTAGGAAAAGTAGTATAATTATTTTTAACTTATTGAAAACTAAGCTAATCTACTTCTCGCGCTACCTAGGTACTTAGCTTACCCTGATACTAGTATATAGTAATATAATTATTAGACCTAGTAATTATATTAAGTAGTTTAGTATATAGCTAGATAAGAGACTATCTTTTTAGTACTATATTAAGGAATAGATTATAGTTACTAAGAAGGTTATGAAATATTTTAAGGGTTTTAATAAAGTAGTAAGTAGTGCTTCTCTATTTGTTATAAAGAAAGTAATATATTTTATTATTATCCTAAAAATGTTTTTTAGTATTAAGGTTTAGTATTTAGGTAAGATAAAGTTTACTATGAAATGTTATATTTAGATAAATATATACCTGGTAGTTAGAACTGGTTTTGATAAGGCTATGAAAAAGATCTAGGTTATACTAAATATTGCTTTATATAGCTATTTCCCCGTGTAGTGGATTATATAGGTTGAATACTTCTTTTGGGAGGTTAGTATACCCCTAGCTACTATCTTGCTGGATAGGGTGTGATAATACTTCGTATTATGCTTTAGGTTTCTGTAGTAGAATTACTTGCTAGTAGAATAGTTATATAACTATAATTTACTATATTTATAGAAAGCGATCTAGTTTATAATATTTATAAGTATAGTAGTATATATCTTATAATTTATTTATTTAGTTTTTTTTAAGAAGGATTACTCTTTTGAAAAAGATATTTAGTTTATTAGAAATAAGTGTTTAGTAATAGAGGAATATAATACTTAGTTCTTAGGACTATTATTTATTTATATTATAGTTTATATTAATAGATTATAGATGGATTTAGAATTGATAGGATTCGGATAGGTTATTTACTAGGGCTAGACTTTTATTAAGGGTAATTCCTAGAAGTTATTTTAGGTTAAGGTTTTTGATAGGGAAGTTGAAAGTATTATAGTAAGGCTAGTAGTTACCCTCTTACTCTATAACTATGATACTATAGGTATTATAGTCTATTTTAATAATTAAGTAGTAATTAATTATTTATTTAGTATGCTATTTGTTTTATTATAGGTTACTGTAATTCGATTCTAGTAGAAAGCCTAATAAGTAAAAATACCTATTAAAATTTAATAGATTTTAGGATATATTGTTGTATGTAATTAGGGGGTAAAATCTGGTGTGTATTCTGTGTAACTAAATGTGGCTAAGTGTAATGTATGAGGTTTTATTTCGAGCAGTTTAAGTAGGGTGAGGTATGGTGGAGATAGTGTTACAGCTGAGGTTCTTCTAGTGAAAACTCTGTTGCTCGAGCGTGTTATTCCTGATATACTTCTCTAGCCTTGAAGGCTTTGCTTATAGGCTGGCTTTTTAAATAATACTATTAATACTTTATTTATATCTTATAAGAGGTACTCTAAATAACCCTATTACCCTTATTAAACTTCTACTTTTGTAATAGGAAGAGTAGTACTATTTTTAGGTTGTTTAGGTACCTCTTGTTTACTAGGGGGTACCTTAGGTGTATAGCCTCTGGTATTTCTGATATTTTGAAGTTCTTCTTCTCGCTATAATTTTAGGTGTTTTAACTAGTCTATTATATTAATTTGTGTAATAAAAGTGTTAAACTAGTAATTTTAGAGAAGTTTTATAAAGTTATTAGCTATAAGGTTTCCTAAGGGTATATATTTAATCTTGAAATACTTTTACTAAGCTTCTTAATATAACTAGTAGTTATAAATATTTATATATT